>JAXBDA010003422.1:0-34791 GCA_036023075.1 Gaultheria prostrata
TGGTAATTGTTAAAACAAGTGGCCCATACCACTTTTCCTTGACTTGAATGGTAAACAAAAAAATAGTAAGTAATTTTAAATGTTAATAGTAGATACTCCATATACCATACACGTGGATAAAAAAAAATAATAATAATCTGATTTTAGTTTTTTATAATTAACAAAACATGAATTCACCCTCCTTAATAATAATTGAAAAATATATCAAATAAATTAATTTCTGTATTTGTATAATTATTTAAATGCATAATTTAATATATGAATTACCAGGGGCAAGAAAGTCTTTTGACATAATTTTACACTATCCATCCTCCTTATCCTCCTTTTTTTATCCCACATCCAAACCATGGACTATTTAATCTCCCCTTGTTAACTGTCACATCAATGTGGGTCCACCCTTCTTATTTAATCACCCCGACTATTTCATCCCCTTACTATTTAATCCCTCTGAAACCAATACATTCCAAACGGGCCCTTAGAGCTGGGGTGAGGAATTCTCCTCCTTCCCCACCTTTAGCCCTTCCACAGCCCTAAAAGTGTGTTGCTATCAGTGACAGCTTTTTGTAGTAAGCTGTCACTAATTACAAGATTAGTGACAACTCACTAAAAAATTGTCACTGAATATCCTTTAGCATCGGCGAATGGGATGGAACTATTTATTGCGAATTGTTGCAGGGAATACCAAATTTACGAAGCTCTTTTGCCAGCCAATGATTCATCATGGTGCAGATGTTGATAATTTATAAACCTGGATATGAAAAAAAATGAAATAAATTAGGAACCGAAATTGATCTTCCGCAAAACACAATCATCAAATTCAGAAGATCTAAAAGGAAACGAACGAAAAGGTTGATTCTCCTCTGTATTTAGTGCCCTAAAAACCAAGCGGCTTTCCTTCATCATCTTATACATTCCCCCACAGAATGGTAAATGACAATAATGCACCCTCCTGCAAGACACTTAATACTACTTTGCGCCCGTTATTTTTTATTGATACGGTCTAACCTTAGCGATTTTCAATTTTTAATTCAGCGTTTAGAATTCTCATAAATCGAAAAATTAGATCGAGCACTTTGGGGTATCTGATTGAGCTGATTTTTTGGAGGGGTCGTTCAAAAAGATATTTTGAAATTAGTGAATGGTTCAGATAGTTTGTGTGGGATGCGAAGTGAGCCCCACAAAACGATTTGTATGCAATCTGTGTACACGTATTTTGTGGAAATAATGTTTTTGTTCGTATTTCGGGTACACCGAATTTCATGGGAATCATTTTGTGAGATCCATAAATTTAATGAATTTGGGGTGTTTCGGCTAAATAATTAAGTCAGATTTTTTTTTCATGTTTGGTACTTTTATGTTAATTTTGTCGTGAATTTTTGTTTCCCGACAAAAATCAAACAAAAAGGTCATCTTAATCTTTTTTTTTTTAATGGCAAAAAGGTCATGTTAATTAGAGAGGACCTATTAAAACCATTGATAGATCTACCAGCCTTCCTTCAATTGCGTAATTATTCGTATTTTGATCATTAACTTGGCAAAAAAGATACTCACACATCACTTTTCACACATCACCCACACACCCCTCTCACATAGGGGTGGGTCACACACGTGGGGCCATCTGTATGTGAGAGGGGTGTGTGGGTGATGATGTGTGAAAAGTGATGTGTGAGTAGCATTGTTCTTAACTTGGTTGGTTAGGCTGTCAATTTCTTGAAAACCTAATCTTATTCCCCTTGTTCTGCTACCCTGGCCCATTGTTCAAGTGATATGCTAAAAATTGTTACTACAAACTAATAACAAGTCTCTATTCTAAGGGAAAGATCCTTTCCTTGTAGGTGTTCGATTCTCGTTGTAACTACTAACCCGTTATGTCGAAACTTAAAGTTTAGAATATAAACACACCAACAAGAAAAATAAGACACAAGGATTTATGTGGTTCCCCCCAAGCACGAAGCTCTAGAGGTACGTCCATGGAAAAAGAGTAAGAGGATTCACTAAAAACGGAGAGAAATGCAGAGAACCAGCCATACATGTAACTCTAACTTGAAGCATTTACACGATATCTAGGAACAAATCGAACTTTGAGGCGCAACCTACAGAGCTTCAACGTCTCAAACACACAGGAGACAACACAAAACCCTAGATATCTCAAATCCCAACTTAAGACTATCAATGGAATAACTGAGAAACCCTAACACACTACCGGGAACCCCATGGGGCTCCCTCAAAGGGATTCACTAAAGAAATCCAAACCCTAATAGCCCCCAACGCCTCTATTTATAAGAAAGTACAAAAAGATATGTCAAAACACATTAAAACGTGTAGCCGCTGCCCCGTTTGTCCGGACCAAGCTTACGCTGGTTCGGACTAGAGTTGCTGAAGCAAAACTAAACCAACCGGGACCCTTCGTCCGGGCCAAGAAAAACCCGGTCTGAACGAAGCATGCTGCAAGCTCCCAAAACGTCCCAGATCCGCTGGTCCAGAACCGACTTCCCTTGGTCAGATCCAGTGATGCTGAAACTGGCCTTTTTGCACCAAAATTTGTACCTTTCTTCGAACGTCTTGAATTCAGGTCATATTCCCAACACCCGTAACTCTTCTAATATCCTTTCGTCTAAAAAAATAAAATCAAACTAGTAATAATGAGTCTGCCTTTGGTCGGCTGCCCAATATTCTTCCAACAAAATCAAGGCCCAAGAAGAAATGCGCTGAAATTCTAAGTTTCTTCTTGTTTACACCGATTGGATTTTAAAATAGTTGAAATATAAACGTAAAGCGCACTCAACATTTTCCACATAACACCCCTTGCAATACTATTTCAAACTTACATCAACCCATGCTATGCACAACAATAAAAAATTAAAAAAAATCTGCAATATATATGAATAGAGATAGAACGCAAAATTGATTTGATCCCTCACTATTTATTAGGTCCTTTTTTGGCCAAACTCTAAGTTATCTTATTGTTCGCAACAATTGAATTTTAAAATGAATAATAAATTAGTTTTTTTTTTTAATGTAAGTTAAACGCCACTTGTCGTTCTTATAATTCTTCTCACTAAAAGAACCCATGCAATACATATAGTACTAGCATGAACCCGTGCTATGCACAGCTATTGAAAGCAAAAAATAAAATGAAAAAGATTTTAAGAACATGTTTTGTCATTGCAATATATGTAAATCAAGACAATAGATTAGGTTGATCCTTAAATAATAGATTTTTTTTTTTTACATTCTAAGTTATCTTAGACTTGAAATTATGCAACTAGTACAATTCAATCACCCAAATTCCATGGTTATTTGAACAAACCAACATGTTCAATGCAAGGAAAATAAAGTAAGGAGACAAGACACACAATATACGTGAAAACTACTTAGAGTCTAAACACCCTAAGGCCCCGTTCCGCTAACTCAAAAAACCAAAAGCCAGCTTATTGCGCTTTTCAAGACAGGTCATGCCCTCACAATACATCACATAAAAAATCACAAAAACCACAAAAGTCAAACACGTATT
The DNA here is from genome assembly GCA_036023075.1 of Gaultheria prostrata. NCBI lineage: Eukaryota > Viridiplantae > Streptophyta > Magnoliopsida > Ericales > Ericaceae > Gaultheria > Gaultheria prostrata. The sequence goes on from JAXBDA010003422.1 coordinate 3,515, forward strand.
ACGAGCTCTCACATAAAAAACCCAAAAAACCAAAAAACTAATCTTAGTGGAACACCCCCTAAGTATAAAACAACGGCCTTACTCTACTTTTATTCCATAATTCAAAAGGTTTATAAGAAGTTAAAGATTAGAAATCTACCCACAAGCACCTTGTAATTCCTAACTCCAGCTCTTGATCTAGCACCTCGTGCTCCTTCTTGAATCCATGGACACCACGAGAGTCACCATCTCGATCTCCGCATCACAACGGCTCTGGATCATCCGGCCAAGTAGACTTTAAGGCACCCAAATATGATGAATGGAAAAAGATTTGATTTTTATTGAAAGTTTTTGCACAACTAAAATCAATCTAGTGTCAATCCATGGAGAGAAAATCACTAGATTGAATAAATATGAAAGGAGCAAGCTCAAATCACCAAGAACATCAAGTTCACAAAATAGAGAAGGGAGGAGACTCTCTCTCTAAAAAGTGAGGCTGATTTTTTATGAAGTGGGTGCCCTAAATTGAGAGAAAAAGAGCTTATATAGTGTGCAATTTCGTAGCCAACAAGATAGTCACTCAAAACATGACATTTGGTCACTTAAAGAGTTGACAGAGATTGCAAGGAAACGCTCTGACAGGATTAAAACACTTGGCACACTGTAGGCTGTCCATTGACACGGGTATGCACGAGTCTGCAAAATGCTTGGAAACACTTTTAAAAAGATCCGAATGGTCAAGATTAAAACACGTGTCAAAAGATGTCTTTCAAAACCATGCACCTGCAAATGCTTGTAAACGCAGAGAGACACAAAAGACTAGAAATCAAATGCCTTAGTTAAAATCATGATTTAGGAAATGAATCAAAGCACTTGACTAAGTAAAACTCATTAGACCTAAACTAAGATGATCAAACCTAAATGTAAAAATGATATGCATTGAATATACCTTTCCGGATTGAGTTTCGAAACACTTGGCACAGTATTGGCTTGATTATGAAGCTTGAAAACTCTTTAGTGGAGCATCTAGACTCAAACCTTAAAACTCTACCTCCTAAACCCCAAATGAAAATTACATACTCCGAAAGGCTTGACATAACCCGGAAAACGCCAACAAACCTAACAAGACTAATTTGATTTTACAAATATTTGAAACATAAATGTATTTTGAAATTTAGCACCCAGGAGCTTATCGCGAAACACCCTAAAATAGTATAGATAGAAAATAACCCGTGCTATATATGCTGATGTGCACGAAAGACAATAATATGAGTAAAACATGAGATTTGAAATTCTTTGATTACCCACTTACAAATGTTATCCTACAGAACCAAATAAACACTTACACATGAGAAATTCAATTTTTTTACACTAACTATCATTTTTGCTTCATCTTGAATGTTATGTGTATTGTTTGGTTATTTGTGTCGTATGTTCAGTTTGTTTTGTACTCCGTTACAAATTGATTTTTCAAGTTGGCCTTTTTAAGCTTCTCGGGCTTATCGTACCTCCTTTTTAAGTCCAAAAAATAATTGAAATAGGTCCAAAAAAATATTTAAAAATTCTTTCAAGTGGCCCAAAGCGTTTGAACGTTAATCTTATAAAAATTGCTTAGAGGCCCGTAGTCCTATTGAAATTGCAACCATGGCATGATAATCTTATTGGTGATTGATCTGTGGAAAAAAAGGTGATAATAAAGAGAATTATATAAAGTTTTGAAGTTGTGATTAGTTCAACGTAGTTACAAAGGGAACGTTTGGTAATTTTTTGTTTTTGTTTTCAATTTTTTTCAAAACAAAAAAGTGTTTGATAATTTATTTATGTTTTGAGTTTATTAAAAACGTTTTCAAAATTTCTGAAAATTTTCAAAACACAAAAAAGATGATTTGCCTTGTTTTTAAAAATAGGGTTGTTTAAAAACAAAAAACAGAAATTTTATTACCAAACATGTTTTTTTTTTATAAACAATAAACATGAGTCTAATTTTAGTTTTTAATAAACAAAAAACAGTTATAAACAAAAACACGAGTCTAATTTTTGTTTTTAAGAAGCAAAAAACAGGAAATAAAAACATTACCAAATGCCCCCTACTATCTTCCGTTGATGGGCGTTAATTGATTTTGAGATTCACATAGTTGAAACTTGAAAGGGGTTTAAGTGATACTTTTTTAACATTAGGGTGAAAAAGTAAAAACGGGTCAAGTTAAGGGGGTTTAAGGCTAGGCTGGGGTGGGTATGAGAGAAGAATCATCTTCTTCCTTCGCTGCAAAACAAACTGATGCGAAATTTTCCCACCAAACAAACAGCCTCGAATCGTCTTCTGCTCAATGCCTCCTCTGAAGAAGATAAAGAAATCGAAACGGGACTCGAAGAAATTGAAGAAACGGAGAAGCGTAAGCGTAGTTCCAGCTGACTGTAAAGCCAGTGACTCAGAATGGTGGGATAGTTTTTGGCACAAGAACTCTCCAACCATAGGTTCTTTTTTCGCCCTTCTTCTTGTTTCATACTAATTTGACTGCATTTTCATGTACATAGTTCGAATACATTGGATGAACTTCTAGTATATGCTTGTGTTTTTGCACTAATTCACTGGTGTTGGGTTTCTGACTTCAATTCTAGGGTTTCATTTTGAGTCGTTCTCTTTCTTGTGATTTCTGTTTGAGCGAACTCATGATGGGATTCTTCTAAACCTTCAATTAGTAGAGGTTAAGATCGTGACTTGCACCCTGGTGCTATCAACTCTTATGGGCCGGTACATAGTTGGCCCCGGTTTTAATTGGGCCGACTAGTGGACGGTGGGATTGGTCTTCAAGATTAGTCTGTGCGTAAGCGGTCTGGACACCTAAGTAATACCTAAGTAATCAGGAAAAAATCACGACTTGCATATGATCTTGATTTTTAGCTACAGTGGGATAGGTCCCAAGATTACTCGAACTGTGCATAAGCGAGTTTGGAAACCTGAGTTATCAAAGATAAGATCGTGACTTGCATATAATCTTGATTTTTTAGCAAGATCGCGTTTGCTTCTTCTGGAACTCTTTCTCGTTTTTGTTAGATATTGATGTTAACATTATTTTGATTATTGAAGAACCCGCAAGGAAATCTTTTTTACCTGTATAGATATATTGATAGATAGATAGACAGAATAGCTAGATAGTATAGATTGATTGATAAGGTTCCTATACCCGGAGTTCAAATTCGGCATTTATGGTCCATTTTCTGTGGTGTAATCCAAGATTTGTAGAACGGCTCTATGTATGCATTTGTAGCTGATTACCTGAAAATTAGTTAATTACTTAATTGATTTGTACCACTGTGCATAGAATTGGAATAGTAATTTTCCCTTTTTTGTGTGTATCGAAAGTCACCATTACCTTTTGATGAAGCAGAAGGATTCAAATTTTTTTTTCGTGTGTCGAAGAAAACATTTGATTACATCTGTTCACTTGTCCGTGAAGATCTTATTTCAAGACCGCCTTTTGGTCTCATAAACATTGAGGGGAGGCTTCTTAGTGTAGAGAAACACGTTGCCATAGCCTTAAGAAGGTTGACCTCTGGTGAGTCCCAAGTTTCAGTAGGAGCCTCCTTTGGAGTTGGCCAGTCGACAGTATCTCAAGTAACTTGGCGATTCATTGAAGCATTAGAAGAGCGCGCCAAGCACCATCTCAACTGGCCTGATCCCATTAGAATGGAGGAAATTAAGTCCAAATTTAAGGCATCCTTTGGATTGCCCAATTGTTGTGGGGCCGTAGATGCAACACACATTGTCATGACCCTTCCAGCAATAAACAAATATTTCAGATATTGACTACTCAGGAGAGAAGAATTGACCATCATCATTGTCGAAGCTGTAGCCGCAGATTCTCTAGTCCATAGGCAGGTCGACCTCAGTCTGGCTCTTTTATCATGGTATTTTGCAGGTTATTAATGAAATAAAAGGGTATATCAACAAAAGGATTGAATTCGACGCACTAAACGTCATCACCCCTAATAATTGGCCAGGAACCAGAGAAATGACTAAATCATGCCATAATTTAATTTCATAAATGAAGAGTGGTTGAAAAGCAACAGTAAATACCTGGAACAAACTGCAGGTTTGTGAGCCAAGTCGAAGAGTGAGGTTGAAATGAGCTTCCTAGTCTAGGAAATCGACAACTGATTTAACAATTAGCAACAATAAACAGATATTGACTACTCAGGAGAGAAGAACTGACCATCATCATTGTCGAAGCGGTAGCCTACCAGCCGTAGCTTTTCTAGGGTTGCTACAGGTTTTCTAGGGTTCAATATGACTGCGTTTTGTTTATATAGGGGAAAAATTGGGCTTCAAGTCCCCTACAACGAATCTCTATTCAGGTTGTATGTACCGTTGTTATGCCCTAGCATTTTTTTTAATATTAGTTTTACTAAACTATTTATAATTGGGTATTATGGCCGGGTCCTAATTAAATATTTTGTGCGCACTATGGATAATACTAATTGGCACGATTGTAATTTTTGGAGTAACTGATAAATTTTCCAAATTTTAAGAAACTCGGGAAAGTTTCGAAAATACGTAACATGTTTAATCACTCACTTGAGTCCAAAGACAAGGCAACTCGAACACACAAAAAGAGCGTAAGAACCTGTACAAAACATGAACCAAAAATAATTGCAATTCAACTAGTCTCTAAGTAACATAATCTAGAAAAATTCGAAGAAAATTAATTAGCTACCTAAACCTAACTAAAACGTTCTCCAGCCACCAGACATGTACTACATAACCCATTATTTTTCTCCAATTTCATTTGATAAGTTCCCATGTACACATACCCCATGGCACGGTCGGCTACTCCAGACACCAAACCACAAAACCATTCCATTCTCCCATAAGAATGATCACCAAGCATGTAAGGCATGAACCCATCCATAGTTCAATTCCATAAAATAAATCTTTCTTCTGAGTGATTTTGTGCAAAACCCAAACCAAATTCCAACTATCCTTTCACCAAATCCCACCGACCCACACCATCCAACCAAATTTGAGTTCTTACCCATACCCAATCACGGCCAAAACGTGAGAAAAAGAGGAGAATGAAAAGAGAGAGAAGAATGGGGATAGCATGAGAAAACTTACCCGATCACCAAACAATGGAATCCCTGACTGCGACTTCTCTCTGACTCTCCTTCTCTTAATACGTTGTCTAATAATAATGAAACCCTAGTTAATTAATCTATTTAAAAGTAACTCAACAACTGCCCACTAAGCCACGAGACCTCAAAAATAGCTAATTAGGAAAATAAAATTTACGTAAATAAGTAGGACTATTTACTTATAATTTGACCTAATATAAATGTCTAGGATTAACCACATACCACTAATTTCCCGATACTCCAAAAATTACAATCGTGCCAATTAATATTATCCATAGTGCGCACCTAATATTTAATTAGGACCCGACCATAATACCCAATTATAAATAGTTGAGTAAAATTAATATTAAAAAAATGTTATGGCATAACAACGGTACATAGAACCTAACACACAGATTCGTTGTAGGAGATTTGAAGCCCAATTTTCCCTCTATATAAACAAAACGCAATCATATTGAACCCTAGAAAACCTGTAGCAACCCTAGAAAAGCTGGCGGCTAGTAGGCTACAGCTTCGACAATGATGGTGGTCAGTTCTTCTCTCCTGAGTAGTCAATATCTGTTTATTGTTGCTAATTGTTAAATCAGTTGTCGATTTCTTAGACTAGGAAGCTCGTTTCAACCTCACTCTTCGACTTGGCTCTTAAACCTGCAGTTTGTTCCAGGTGTTTACTGTTGCTTTTCAACATCACTTTCTGAAGTTAAATTATGGTGTGATTTAGTCATTCCTCGGGTTCCTGGCAAATTATTAGGGGTGATGACGTTTTAGTGCATCGAATTCGATCCTTTTGTTGATATACCCTTTTATTTCATTTATTAACCGGCAAAATACCATGATAAAAGAGCCAGACTGAGGTCGACCTGCCTATGGACTAGAGAATTTGCGGCTACCGCTTCGACAGTGATGATGGTCAGTTCTTCTCTCCTGAGTAGTCAATATCTGTTTATTGTTGCTAATTGCTAAATCAGTTGTCTCTAGGCCTGCCCTCCCTGATGCCTTTCGGCTTTGATTTGAGGGTATGGTTCTGCAGCAAAACGTCCTTGTAGCTCCTTAGTTCTTGGAGGTTTAGGGGGGCCACTGTTTCAGTGGTACTCTGAGAGTAGCCACTTTGTGCATATTGCCAAAGGTTAGGTCTGTCTCCAATCGTCCCCCGCCCATACCCCCAATGATTGGGGACTAGATGGGTTCTGTTATTGTTGTTGTTGTAATTGCTAAATCAGTTGTCGATTTCTTAGACTAGGAAGCTCGTTTCAACCTCACTCTTCGACTTGGCTCACAAACCTGCAGTTTGTTCCAGGTATTTTCTGTTGCTTTTCAACATCACTCTTCATTTTTGAAATTAAATTATGGCATAATTTAGTCATTTCTCTTGTTCCTGACCAATTATTAGGGGTGATGACGTTTTAGTGCATCGATTTCGATCCTTTTGTTGAGATATCCTTTTATTTCGTTTATTAACCAGCAAAATACCATGATAAAAGAGCTAGACTGAGGTCGACCTACCTATGGACTAGAGAATCTGTGGCTACAGCTTCGACAATGATGATGGTCAGTTCTTCTCTCCCGAGTAGTCAATATCTAAAATATCTGTTTATTGTTCTAATTGCTAAATCAGTTATCGATTTCCTAGGAAGCTCGTTTCAACCTCACTCTTCTACTTGGCTCACACCTGTAGTTTGTGTAGTTTGTTCCAGGTATTTACTGTTGCTTTTCAATAGCACACTTCATTTCTGAAGTTAAATTATGGCATGATTTAGTCATTTCTCTGGTTCCTGGCCAATTTTATGGGTGATGACGTTTTAGTGCCTCAAATTCGATCCTTTTGTTGAGATATCCTTTTATTTCATTTATTAACCTGCAAAAACCATGATAAAAGAGCCGGACTGGGGTCGACACTAGAGAATCTGCGGCTACAGCTTCGACAATGATGATGGTCAGTTCTTCTCTCCTGGGTAGTCAATATCTGTTTATTATTGCTAATTGCTAAATCAGTTATCGATTTCTTAGACTAGGAAGATCGTTTCAACCTCACTTTGACTTGGCTCACAAGCCATTTCGTCACCAAGCATTTCATATACATATTTTATTTTTCTTATTTGAAATCATGTCTTTTTAACATTTTGTTTTTGAGATATATAGAAACAGTTTTGATCAAGGAGATTTGATTTGAAAGAAGTGAGAATTATTATATTTATAAAGTACATAAAAAGAAACCAAAATTTCTTTGATTGATAATTAAAATGAGAAACACAGGATATGGACCAATGATTTTTGTTAAAACTTTGTTTGATAAAATAAAATAAAATATACAGAATTTGAACTTGGGCGCCCAGGTTCACCCCAGATCCAAAATTTTGGAAAATTTTCTTTTGTAACTATTGTGTTCCCTCGTCTTGCTAGATATCCAGTATGAGTTAATGGAATGTTTTTCAACAGGGACTCCCTCAAAAACCAATTTTAAGGCTTAAAGCCTTGTTTTACCTTAAAAAGCTCCTTGAAAATGCCTTCTTTGAACTTGGTTTTGCTAATAAGGTAGCTACTAAGGTATTTGCAGGGCTGGAAGTGTTTTGGAAGAACAGAAGAACTTCCACTTTGAAGGAGGTTAAGGCTTTGAAAGAGTTCTTTGTATTTTTGGTGATTTTTGGATGGATTTTTGATGTAATTTTGAGGGTAAATTAGGAAGTTGTGAAGGAGAGTAATGGTAGCATGAAGAAGAATGAGAGAATGGTGTGTCCAATGGTCTATCACATTTTTAGGCTTGGAGTGGGTATTTATAGATTTTTAGAAGGGTTCAAAAGGTTAAGGGGTGGGGTGGAGACGCTCCCCCTGTATTCCTGGCGGGATTCTAGGGAGCTGAACAAGCCATCATAACATTCCTCTGCTGATTCTTCTGCAAGTCATGATTTTGAGGGAACTTGGGCGCCCAAGTTGTCTAGAGTTGAACTTGGGCGCCCAAATTCAAGTAGGGTTCCTAGGTTGAATTGAGGTGTTTTGGGCTTGGATTGGTGGTTTTAGCTTATTTAATGGTTTTGGGTTTGGAAAGTCCTTCGAGAGCATTTTCAAATCCATTTGTAAGATATTCACTGGTTCATTTTATTATTGGGAAGGCCAACAGGCCAACGATCCGAGCATTCTCGAATATCCAAATTGGGGTGTCTACAGTCTCAGATCCGCTGGTCCGGAACCGACTTCCCTTGGTCCGATCCAGAGATGCTAAAACTGACCTTTTCGCACCGAAATTTATACCTTTCTTCGAACGTCTTGACTTCAAGGCATATCTCCAACACCCGTAACCTCTTCTAATATCCTTTCGTCTGAAAAAACAAAATCAAACTAATAATGAGTCTACCTTTGGTCGGCTGCCCAATACTTTTTCAACAAAATCAACGCCCAAGAAGATACTCCCTCCGTCCCTTTTTAAGTGTGTTACCTCGTAATTCCAACTTATTTTCTCTCACATCAACTTTTACAACTTTTACATCTATTTTCCACTACTTACCCTTATCAATATAATAATACCCATTAACTTTTCAAAAATGAATCTACTTTTAAGGGCAAAAGAGGAAATGTACCTACTAACTTTTTAAAATACACATTTATTAAGGAACAGTCCAAAATGAAAAGTTAAACACTATAAAAGATCGGAGGGAGTATCTTGTTTGGACCAATTGGATTTTAAAATAGTTCAAATATAAACGTGAAGCGCACTCAACATTTTCACATAACACCCCCTACAATACTATTTTAAACTAACATTAACCCGTGCTATGCACGATAATCGAAAAATGAAATGTATTTTCTTTCTGCAATATATGCGAATAGAGAGAGAACGCAAAATTGATTTGATCCCTCACTATGTATGGAGTAGTTTTTTTTTTCCCAAACTCTTAAGTTATCTTATTGTTCCCAACAATTAAATTTTAAAATGAATAATAAATTAGTTTTCTTATTTTTAGAATGTAAGCTAAACGCCACTTGTCGTTCTTATAATTTTTTTCACTAAAAGAACACCTGCAATACATATAGTACTAGCATGAACCCGTGCAATGCACGGCTATTGAAAGGAAAAAATAAAATGAAAAAGATTTTAAGAACGTATTTTATCACTGTAATATATGTAAATCGAGATAATAAATTAGGTTGATCCTTAAATAATAGGTTTTTTTATAATTTTTTTTTTTTACATTCTAAGTTATCTTAGACTAATTAGATTTTATAAATATTTGAAACATAAATGTATTTTAAAATTTAAGCACCCGGGAGCTTATCGCGAAAACACCCTGAAATAGTGTAGATAGAAAATAACATGTGCTATATATGCTGATGTACACGAAAGACAATAATATGAGTAAAACGTGAGATTTGAAATTCTTTGGTTATCCACTTACAAATCTTGTTATCCTACAAAACCAAATAAACACTTAGACATGAGAAATTCAAATTTTTTACACTAACTATCATTTTTGCTTCATCTTGAATGTCATGTGTATTGTTTGGTTATTTGTGTCGTATATTCTTTATCAGTTTGTTTTGTACTCCATTAGAAATTGAGTTTTCAAGTTGGCCTTTTTAAGCTTCTCGGGCTTATCGTACCTCCTTTTTAAGTCCAAAAAATAATTGAAATAGGTCCAAAAAAATATTTAAAAATTCTTTCAAGTGGCCCAAAGTGTTTGAACGTTAATCTTATAGTCCTATTGAAATTGCAACCATGGCATGGTAAACTTATTGGTGATTGATTTGTGGATAATAAAGAGAAATTCTACAAAGTTTTGAAGCTGCCATCAGTTCAAACGTAATTACTAAGGGGCGTTTAGTAACTTTTTTGTTTCCGGTTTTTTGTTTTTAATTTTTTCATAACTAAAAACAAAAATGTGTTTGATAAGTTATTTATGTTTTGTGTTTATTAAAAACGTTTTTAAAATTTCTAAAAATTTTCAAAACACAAAAAAGATGAGTTGCCTGTTTTTAAAAATAGGGATGTTTAAAAATAAAAAACAAAATTTTTATTGCTAAACATGTTTTTTTATTTTTATAAATAATAAACATGAGTCTATTTTTAGTATTTAAGAAACAAAAAACAGGAAACAAAAACGTTAACAAATGCCGGCGTTAATTGATTTTGAGATTCACATAGTTGAAAGGGGCTTAAGTGATACTTTTTGAACGTTAGGGTGAAAAAGTAAAAACGGGTCAAGTTAGGGGGGGTTTAAGGCTAAGCTGGGGTGGGTATGAGAGAAGAATCATCTTCTTCCTTCGCTGCAAAACAAACTGATGCGAAATTTTCCCACCAAACGAACAGCCGAGAATCGTCTTCTGCTCAATGCCTCCTCTGAAGAAGATAAAGAAATCGAAACGGGACTCCAAGAAATTGAAGAAACGGAGAAGCGTAAGCGTAGTTCCAGCTGACTGTAAAGCCAGTGACTCAGAATGGTGGGATAGTTTTTGGCACAAGAACTCTCCAACCATAGGTTCTTTTTTCGCCCTTCTTCTTGTTTCATACTGATTTTACTGTATTTTCATATACATAGTTCAAATACATTGGATTAACTTCTAGTATATGCTTGTGTTTTGCACTAATTTACTGGTGTTGGGTTTCTGACTTCAATTCTAGGGTTTCATTTTGAGTCGTTCTCTTTCTAGTGACTTCTGTTTGAGCGAACTCATGATGGGTTTCTTCTAAAACTTCATTTAGTAGAGGTTAACATCTTGACTTGCACCCTGGTGCTATCAACTCTTATGGGCCAGTACATAGTTGGCCCCGGTTTTAATTGGGCCGACTAGTGGACGGTGGGATTGGTCTTCAAGATTAGTCAAAGTGTGCGTAAGCAGTCTGGACACCTAAGTAATCAGGAAAAAATCACGGCTTGCATATGATCTTGATTTTTAGCTACAGTGGGATAGGTCCCAAGATTACTCGAACTGTGCATAAGCGAGTTTGGAAACCTGAGTTATCAAAGAAAAGATCGTGACTTGCATATAATCTTGATTTTTTAGCTACATCACATTTGTTTCTTCTGGAACTCTTTCTCGTTTTTGTTAGATATTGATGTTAACATGATTTTGATTATTGAGGAACCCGCAAGGAGATCTTTTTTTGCCTGTATAGATATATAGATAGATAGACAGACAGAATAGCTAGATAGTATAGATTGATTGATAAGGTTGCTATACCTGGAATTCAAATGCAGAAAAGCATCCAAAGAAAGTGAATTTGGTTCACACACTGACATTTATGGTCCATTTTCTGTGGTGTAATCCTAGATTTGTAGAACGCCTCTATGTATACCTTTGTAGCTGATTACTTCATGGACTTGTACCGTTGTGCATAGATTTGGAATAATAATTTCCCCTTTTTTGTATGTATCGAATTTGCAGTCATCATTACCTTTTGATGAAGCAGAAGGATTCAAATGTTTTCTTCGACACGCGGATAATTTTCATTAGCTGATTACCTGAAAATTAGCTAATTACTTCATTGACTTGTACCGCTGAGCATAGAATTGGAATAATAATTTTCCCTTTTTTGTGTGTACCGAATTTGCAGAGTCACCATTACCTTTTGATGAAGCAGAAGGATTCAAATATTTTTTTCGTGTGTCGAAGAAAACATTTGATTACATCTGTTCACTTGTCCGAGAAGATCTTATTTCAAGACCGCCTTCTGGTCTCATAAACATTGAGGGGAGGCTTCTTAGTGTAGAGAAACAAGTTGCCATAGCCTTAAGAAGGTTGGCCTCTGGTGAGTCCCAAGTTTCAGTGGGAGCCTCCTTTGGCGTTGGCCAGTCCACAGTATCTCAAGTAACTTGGCGATTCATTGAAGCATTAGAAGAGCGCGCCAAGCACCATCTCAACTGGCCTGATCCCATTAGAATGGAGGAAATTAAGTCCAAATTTAAGGCATCCTTTGGATTGCCCAATTGTTGTGGGGCCGTAGATGCAACACACATTGTCATGACCCTTCCAGCAGTTGAAACTTCAGATGACTGGTGTGACCAGGAGAAAAACTACAGCATGTTTTTGCAAGGAATCGTTGACGGTGAAATGAGATTTCTCGATATTGTGACAGGTTGGCCTGGGGGTATGCCCATTTCTAGACTATTGAAGTTTTCCGGATTTTACAAACTCTGTGATAGTGGCCACCGCTTGAATGGAAATGCAATAACGAATTCCCATGGAGCAGAGATTAGAGAATATATCGTGGGTGGAGTTAATTACCCTCTTCTTCCATGGCTCATTACGCCTTATGAAAGAGGTGATGTCTTGACTGAAGTATCGGACTTCAATAGAACGCACGAGGCTGCTAGGTCGCTTGCAGCCAATGCATTGTCACAGTTAAAGGGAAGTTGGAGAATCCTTAATAAGGTCATGTGGAGACCAGATAAGCAGAAATTGCCTAGTATTATCTTGGTCTGTTGTTTACTTCACAACATTATAATTGACAATGGAGATTATTTGCGTCCAGATGTTGCCTTGTCTGGTCACCATGATTCAGGCTACGGTGAACAGTGCTGTAAGCAAGTCGATCCGTTGGGGAGAACCATGAGGGAAATCTTGGTTAAGCACTTACAGCTTGGCAATCCAAATGCTCTGCCAAGTTAGTTTCTTTCCCATGGGACTTTCTAGGCCATTATCATTGCGTGTTCTAGCTTAGTTTTTGGTTGCATCTTCATTCATCAAGTGTCATGTAAATCCTGCTCTCTTTGGATTTTATGAATTTTGAGAAAGCCGCTATCAAATGTTATGTCATTGCTGGTTTTGGACGAAGTTTTATCCCTCTCTTGGCTGGTTGGTTTTGGTGACAATGTGACAGAACCATAGCAAAAGAGGATTACATCCCGAAGGAGTTCATGTACGAGCTGTATCTGGTGTTATTGGCCAAAAGACCAAGAATTTAGGTCTGGTGTCCGCACGGGAAACACCTGCAGTGTGTGTAGAGGCATTGTATTTTTTCTTGAGATATTCTGAAGATATAACTAGCAGGCTTACGTTAATGTGGCCAACCTGCATCATGAGATGATAAACTCCAGTAGCCTACGATTGTTGATCTACTGTTCCTGAATTGTTTTTTGAATGATTTGAGATTTATATGGTGATTGACACTGAGAGTTTCATTTGTATCAAAATCAGGATCGGTTTGTCCATGGAGTTTCTGAGTTTAGCTTGATGTGAAGGTTTATACCACTCCAATGACTTTGCTTCATACTAGTTGAATGGGAATTAACTTTTTGACGGGCTAGCACACCGTCGAAAATTTCAATTCCAACAGGATTATAGCAAAAATGCAGCTTATTAACCTACCAGCTAAGAACAAGAGTCTTAAAAATTCAGTAAATATGAAACAAATAAATCTGATTACGATGAATCAAAGGGTTTCTCAACAAGAATCAGATTATTAAGGTAAAAAGGACCAAAAGGAAACAAGCTCCTCAAGAGTTGCTTCTTATGATAGATGAGCCTTACATATACAGCAGTTTCCCTGAACTATAGACATTCAAAATCCTCTGATTAAACCAAAAAAACACAAAATATAAGTCTTGAAATAACTAGGGAACATTATAGACAATGAGAAAGAAAAAAAAAATTCTACTCATGCCGGGAAGAAATACTAATATCATAACTCAGTCCCTCGTTGGAGGTTGGACACAAGCACAAAAAGCCGCTCTCTTTTTCTTGTTGATGGTTCTCCCACCACCATACAGATAGTCCTGTAGCAGAATCCTTCTCCTTGCGTCCGCAATTCTAGCCTTTGCTTTGATCTCTTTTTCGTTTTCTTCATCAAGTTTCAGCAAAACAAATTGTATTTTCTGTACTTCCAACTGCAACCGCCCGATTTTCTCAGACACTCTTCGCGCTTGTTCTACAATCCTCTTCCTCCTGACATTGCCACTCTCTTCTGAGTCAATCCCAGGTTTAGCATCAGCAGCAGAAAACGATCCGTCTTCAACACTCTTCGTCAGTTTACCATTAAGATCAAAAAACTTCATTATGGCCTCCTCAGCTTCTACCAGCTGCTCCTTCAGTGTATCACGATCGACAGTATCCTTTCCCTTTTTGCCCTTCTCAGTAATCTCCATTTTCCTCTTCAAATCTTGTACAGTGATTTGAAGGTTTGTTAATCTCTGGACATCAGAATTAAGCCTTTCCAACACCTTGGTCTTGTTAATTTCTCGACGGTGCGAAAATGTCCGTGCAATCTCTAATTTGTCCACACCCAACTCCTTTTCAACCAGTATTTCTGAGTTGACATATTTTCCCTTATCTTTCTTTCCCTTCCCAACAGTAAGATCAATGCTTCCACCCACATCAGCAGCATCCCATGACTCGAACCTCTGACTATCAGCATTATCCCATGACTCAAGCTTCTGACTACCAGCATTGAGCCTCTCTCTCTTGCTTACCCCATATGATGAACATTCAGATATCTGATCGAGCACAATGTCCTTCGTCAGAAGTCCATTCTCCGACTCAGTGATCTCATGTGGTCGCTTGACATTGTCCGGGTTTGAGCCACCTTTCAATTTTTGCTCTTCAATCTGTCTCATTGCAGCCTCTAGCTTGGCATTAGCATTGATGTTTTCCTGTGCCATGTGCCTTCCAATTTCAATCACTGCTTTCTCAACAGCTTTAACCCTTTTTTCCAAATCCAGCAACTCTGACAAGTCATCTGGCTTCTTTTGATCTGCACTCAATTCTTCACCATATTCAACATGATGATGGCTTGCTGATTCAGAATCCTGGAAAAAAGAAGTTTGAAATATTACTTGCACCATCTGTTTACCAGAAAATGTCTACTACAATAATGGGTGGCGGAAGCCAGAAAGGATAAAAGCATGCACTCGCCTGTGAGTCACCTAATACCGGATAAAAGCATGCACTCGCCTGTGAGTCACCTAATACCTTCTTTTCGTGGTCTCTATAAGCATGTTCAATGTTATGGGGACAGTCTGAATCGCAGAACTGTTGGGATATTCCTTGCAACTCACTTATTTTGAACTATCAGATTGTTCGACAATGAACAATCTTCATACTAGCATGTGCAACTCACTTATTTTGAACTATCCAAGCAATTATTTCATCTAAATGCAGACAGACTCATAATGTCTTGCGGAACTTGCATGGAACCAGGGATGTAACTATGCAAGGAATTCTGATGCCAAAACTCAAACTTAAAAAGAGTATTTGGGATTTTAGGCCTCAATGGCATGACCAACCGAGATCGTGATATGGATACAAAAGACACTTCCTCTGACAACCTACCCACCAAAATAGAGTGCAATTTTGTTCACCCTCCCTAAAAGAGGGAGAACAAAACCCTCTCTCCTATTGGTTGTAATAGTGTGGAACCCATGTGATGCTTACATCTGCAATACATTTTTTGGTAAGCATGACATCACTTTATGGTGGGGTCCACATCATTTAAACCAATAGGAGGGAGGGTTTTGTTCACCCTATTTTAGGGAGGGTGAAAAAAACTCCACTCCACCAAAATACCAATGCAACTTAATGACTTGTCCAATAAACTGCTAAGTTTGTTAGATTATTGTGCTGGTGACAGAGAATGCGAGTACAGCTTTTTGAAGGATATTCATTGTAGAAGATTGAGGCCCAAGGATATTCACACAGAAAAAGTGTACTTGATACACAAGTGTTTTGAACAAAGAAGCGTAATACAAAAGATCAAAGAGTGCAGGAAATATACTACCAACCACGCCGATCAAGAATATATATATATAAATATATGGGAAAACTTCTAGTCAGGGATCCCTGACTTTTGTTAAAATCAGGACCTCACCTTTCCCGATTGAATTTTGATGATCCGAACCGTCCAATGTGTTTAGAATGTGTTTTTAAGAGTGCCCGCGAGGAATCATAAAAAAAAATGACCGAAAAGGGCTTCATCCGAACAGTTTTCCATAAAATATATATCTTACGGTTTGTATGAAAAACTGCTCGGATGAAGTCTTTTCCAGTCATTTTTTTTATGATTCCTCACAGGGCCCTTAAATGTTTTAAATACATTGAACGGCTTATATCATCAAAATTCAATCTAGAAATGTGAGAATGAGAGGGATCCCTGACTTTAAACAAACTCAGGGATCCCTGACTAGAAGTGGAACCATAATGTATATATATATACACTACCAACCACATGGAGGTAGCAAGTGCCCTGTCAAATTGTAGATGTAATGCATCAGTTTAAATACATATATTCGTAGACATAAACATTACCTTCACTTCCTCGTCCTTGGTTTTCTGATGCTCTCTATGCAAAGAGATAAGATTCTCCAGGGAAGATATGCAATCCTTCAAAGAATTGATGGCAGGGGCAAATGCAGACAACTGAGCTTTGAGCACTCCATTTTCACCTTCCAAAGTGCTCTTTCTTTCTTTAAGCAGTTCTATGTGTGTATCTTTGGAAGCAGTTCCATCTTCAAGGATTTTACACGCTTCAGTAAGCTCATCAACCTTCCCTTCTAACACAGCCAGTAAGACAGTAGAGATCTGCACTTCACCAAAACACTTTATGGCCTCCTCATGTTCCATCTTTAGATCCTCCACTATTTTTTGCAACTCAGATTTCTCGTTTTCCATGGCAGTTAGCTTGCGTTCTGCTTCAAAAAGTTTAACATCCTTTTGACTCAACAGATTCTTGCCGCTTGCAATTTCCTCGTTCAACTGAGCACTGAGAAATCTAAGTGTTGTCAACTCATTTTCGGAACCCTCCAACTTCTCCTTCAGATGAAAATTTTCATTTTCCACCTCTACCAATTTCCCTCCCATTGTACTTAGTTTGGCCACATGGGCACTGTGAACACCATGAAGTTTGTCTAGATCTTCAACAACCTCTTTCAGTTCAAGAGACTTTTCATTGATGACATTCTGGAATATGAAAGAGAGGGTGCTCAGAGATAACATCTCACTGAGGATAGAAAAGTTTTCCCCTACAAGAGCGCGATTTTTCCCCTCCAAGTCCGAGAGTTCCTTTGTCAAGAATCTTTTTTCTTTGAGCGCATTTAAGTTCTCATTGTGTAAATTCTGGCAAGCCCCATGCATATCCGAACACTCCCCACGAAGATTCTCTAGCTCAGTTGTTAGTGCTTCCTCTTTTTGGTCTCCCTCCCTCAGTTTTAATCGCAGTTCTTCATTCATTTCAAGAAGCTTGTTTGCCTCAATCTGAAACACAGACAACTGTTCATTCTTGGTTCTGAGTTCCTCATCAAGATCATTTCTTTTCATTTCAAGTTCTGTTGCTTCCAATCTTAGATGCCTAAGCACTGTTGCAAGAATCGACATCTCTATCGCCAGCTGTTGATTTTCACTCTTTGTCTCTTCAAGTTTGCTTAGCATGTGGTTCCAATATGTTTGGTCCTTCCCAATCTTATCTTCACACCCGTGATCCAGACCAATGTCGAAAGCTCTCAACAATTCAAACATCCCAGTTCTAAATCTACTGGTTTGATCAGACAAGGATTTCACTTCCAGCTGCTGCTCAAGATTCTCACGCTCTAATTCGGAGATCAGCTTTTCTGACAATTTGGATTCCTCCAGGAGTTTCTGAAACTCAATGAACAGAGATTTGCTCTTTTGTTCCAGATCATTTACGCATCTCTGCAATATGAAAATCTCAAGTTGGTATTTCATGGATTTATCTAGCTCTTCTTCGAAATCTCTCCTCCTGCTGTGGCCTTCTTCTTGTAAGAGACGGATCTGGTTTGTCATGAAAGCCAACTGTGTCTGACTCATTTCAGTAAAGCTTGAATGTTCTTGCTTTTCCAAATCCAAGGAAATGCATAGTTTTTCTATCTCACGAAGTTTGGACTCTTTCTCTTCGTCCAGAGCCGAGTATTTTTCTTCTAATTCTCTGTATCTTTTATCAAGGTCTTCTAACCTTTGCCGAGTCATTTCCACCTGAGAAACTAAGTTAACCTTCTCATGAATAAGACCAGACTTCTCATTTTCAAGCAATTGGCAAGAATCTTCCAAGCTTTTTGATCTCATCTTCAACCCTTCAAGCTCATCCTGTGCATCAGAAAGGGAATTCCCCAGAAAGGTGTTTTCCTCGGAGAGTTTGCCCAAATTCTCAGTTGTTGTCCATAACTGAGTCATTATAGTGGCCTTCTCAGAAACAAGATTGGATTTCTCTTCCTGAAGAGATTCAAAGTACTCTTCCAGAGTAATTATCTTCCTCTTGGCCGCTTCTAACTCAGCACTCAAATCTGAAAGTGACTTCTCCAAAAGGGAATTTTTCTTGATAAGCTGTTCCATGACTTCCAACTTCTCCAACAGAGCTACTTTCTCACTTCTTTCTCTCTCCCATGTTTCCTTCAGGTTGGCATTCTCACCCTGCAATTCCTTAACAGACGATTCAAAATTCTCTGTGCTGAAGCCGACTGCCTTAACCTGGTCCACAGTAGCCTGGTGATTCCTGTTCAGCTCCTTCAGTTCCTCTTTCAGACAGTAAATCTCTTGTTGAAGAGCATTCCTTTGGTCCACCCGGAGCTCGACCTCCTCTTGCAGTTTCCCCTGGGTCTCCCTCAAGCCAAATATCTCATTTTGCATATCTTTTATCGACATGGTCGAAGACAAGTTAATCTCATTGAGGCTCTGGTTCTCCTCCTTAAGCTTCATGGCTTCATCCTTCAAATTGTGATTATGGGTTTCAGCATCCCTCAAGAGTTGGGCCCCGTTCTGGAGCTCAGCCGCCAACGACCTCAATTCTTCCTGAGTTTGACAGTGCAAATGCTGTAAAGTTTGGAAAGCAGTTTCAGCCTCCACAAACCGCAGTCGCTCTTCTTGTAAGCATGCCCATAATCTGCCCAACTCCTTCTGCTTCTCGGTAAGTTCTTCCCTTTGGGCACCCACTTTCACAACCAAAGATTCCATCTCCGAGTGAAGAGACTGATTCGATCTTTCCAATAGCAGACATTGTTCTTCGGCACCCTTCAACTTTGCAAAGCCACTTTCTATTTCCCCATTGAGCCTTTTTGCCTCCTCTTGCGCGAAAACGATTTTACTCTCTAGACTTGAAATAGTCTCCAAGCACTTCTGGTACTGGATAGCAGCAGATTCCTTCCCTTCAGTCAACTTCACAAGAGCTTGGTTCAGGGTTTCAACTTCCATTTCAGCTTTGTCAGCTCGTTCACGAAGCCTTTTAGCATCCTCTTCGGCAAGCAGTAACTTATTTTCCAAATTTGATATCGTCTCCAACGATTGATTTTGTTGGTCCAGGTCTTGCTTCAGGGCTTGAGCTTCACTTTCAGCTTTGTGGGCCCTCTCTTTGAGTTCCTCAGCATCTTCTTTGGCATTAGAAAGAATATTCTCGAGATTAGCAATTCTTTCCAAACACTGCTGGTACTGAGCATGGCTAGCTTCTTTTTCAGCTTCTAATTTGCTGAGAGCTTCCTTCAATGTTTGAACTTCACCTTCGGCTTTGTTTGCTCGTTCATTAAGCCCTTCAGAATCCTCTTGAGCACGAGAGACGTTGGACTCTAGCTCAGACAATCTCTCCAAACTCTGTTGGTACTGAGCTAAGCCAGCATCCTTTTCAGCTTCTAATTTGGCAAGGGTTTCCTTTAATGTTTGAATTTCCTTCTCAAATTTCCCCACCGCCACAGACTCAGAAAAGTCTCGATTCTGGACAATCGTTTCGTCTGCCTCATTAAAATTGAGACCTTTTCTCACCCTTCCAGACCCAAATATATCATTGAACTGTTTCAAACCCTTTCTACTTCTTACAGAATCTAATTCTTCAGTGAAAGCCCCATTCTTCTTTTGTGTACGAAAAGGAGATGGAGGGAGTCCTGAAGAATCCTTATGGAGATCGTCAGGATCAAAAAATGCATGCATAGGGGGTGGCACATCAGGTGTACGGGGATCCGTCTCAGAATCATCAAACTGGCCTTGATTTGGAAACACTTCTGCCATAGTACGGTGGGCCTGCCGAAGCACCCCAGTTGCATTATCATATCTTTCAGCCAATGCACGATATGCTCTATAGAATTCTTCGACCAATTTCATAAGCTCTGGACGTTTCTTGTAGTACATCTCCGCCCTCCTTGCAAAGGAATCAGCATCCTCTTCAATAAGTTTGATCATAGCTTTCACTTTGGCATCCATATCTGTACAACCCCAAAAAACAGAAAACCTTTTAGAGGGATCACAGGATGAACCAGAAAATAAGGAGAGGGAAATAAACACCTCCCATGCATCATAGAAACTACACATCGGGAAATCTCAAGTCCAGTTCCTACATTACATGTGGTCTGACAACGTCATCAACCATACAAATTGAAGTATGCTATCAGTTCACAAAATATTGGCCATAGACAATTCACCAGAACTAAGACAATCTTTTCATGACAATTTTTTCAATTAAACAGAATTATTGCATTACGTAAAGGTTGAACTGAAAACATTTGAGAAAAGAAGCAACATACAGCATGTGGAAAATCCAAAATAATGAAGCAACAACAGGCTACATCTAGCGTCGCATACTAAGAAGCACACAGAGCTGAGGTACTGGATTGAAATTCAGTGTGATGCTTACAAGATATTAAGGTATCAAACTTTTCTTATTTACGGTGTCAGTAGGTTGCAATCGAAATTCAACAAGCATGCAATGAGACCAAATTCTAACTTCTGTTTCAGTTAGTTCTTCTTTTTCTTTCTTTGATAACCCTGAACAAATCCCACTAACCGCAACCTTGGGTCACATGGTTGAATATGTACGGGAGCCCCCCTACCACAGCCATTTCGCACAAGTGAAACGGAGGGTGGCCCAAAGATTTCCAATTTCCAACTAGTTCTTTTCTAGCAGTATATCACCTTCATTCCCTATGCGCAAAAAACTCGAGATTATCTTTGGCCCGGATTAGCCAACACTGATTTTTTTCATTATGCATACTACGACCGATTATAATTCATAAGCAATCTGGTAATAATCTTGGTTGGGATTACTTGCTGTTCTGTGAAAAACAAAGGGAATAGGGCACCGAAGGTGTGTAATGTAAGCATCTGTCAGCATGATTCAGTTATATAACAGATTGTACACAATCATAATCATCTGAGATTAGTGAACAGAAATAGCAGTGTGTAAGGCAAGCCTCTGTCATCATGATTTAACTAGATGTATACATTGTACAGATTATAACCATGTGACTAGAGTGAGCAGACAGCATGTGATGTAAGCAGTGCACCAAGATCCTCAAAATAACTAAAAAAATGAAATGGAAAAAGACAGAAATTAGCAGCTTGCTGTAAATCCCCAAAGAACCATTTCAAACACATAATCTGGAAGACAGAAAGCTATACCTGTAAGATTCTCCTGAAGCCATTTCGAATTTTTCGGACTTATGTGGCTATCCCACCACCAAGAATACATGCGTCTAGATTCCGGATGTTTGAAGGATGCCATGACTCCGAATGGATGCTGTAAACCTCCAAATTCCAACCACAAGAAAGCTCAATTCGCGAATATAGAACCCAAGAAACCGAACCAACTACCAGAACCAGATGTCTAAAAATTCTTCAACAACCCAATCCAGTATTACTGAATAGAATCGAGTTTTCAAGCTCTCACTCCCTTTACCTGGTCAAAAGATTTACCAAAAATCAATTCCAGAAATATATTGGAAACCAAGATAGAAAGAATATAATTGAGCGTGCAAATTACCAAACAGAAACCAAAGCCAGAAATCATGTACCAAACACTAGTTGCCTTCACTTCACAGAATAGTTCGAAAATTACCTGATCAAGCAAACCAAAAATCAGTACAAAAGGTTATATAAGCAGAATTTGCTTTCTCTTTTCTTTTTTCACAGTGATCAACCGTAAACAGTTCGTCTACCAACTGGGTTTAGATTAGCAAAATTGAACCAGAATTACTTGAAATTGAAAAGACCAAGATGCTAATTCTCCTCTTGTTTTTCCTTCCAACAACAATTGGATGACCATTTTGAACAGTAGAAACCGACATATATACGATCAAACAAAAGTGAAACAGTCTAAAGATCACAGGCCCATAAGAATTATGAAAAGGTGATCAAAACCCAAAAATAAAAAATGAAAAAATTGTGATTCAGGTAATCTACTAGTAAAGGAACAAAGGAAAAACCGTGTAAAATACGTATGTATTCTTGAATTCATACACACGCCAAAATAAAAAAATACTCACCAGTGACAAATCAAAACTGGGTATTTGATTTGCAGCCGTAAGAAGCGTCCTCAGCTGCTCTGCCTTTCTTCTCACCCCATTGATGGGATCTGAATGCGTTTTTCTCTCTCTAAAAAGTGCCCACTTTCTTTCTCTGTAGAATCTTTTTTGGGTTTTATGCTGTGCTGTTGTAGCAAGGTTGGAGGAGCCTTTGTGGAACTGTCAAATGGGAAAGAAAGAAGGGCCAAACAAAACATAAAGCAGACAAAAATTGCATAATTACAGCTTATTCCTTTTTTAAATGCCATAACTCAAAATCTTTTTGGTAATAACTTTAATAATATGTGTGGAATCATTGAGGCTGAGTTTGTATTTTGTGTATTATTTTTTTTTATGTTTTTTAGCTAGTCATTCACCTCACGTATATCAACTAATCATGGCTAATTTTCTAAATGATAAAATTTAGTAGTAATTTTGATAAAATCTACTATGGAGGTGTGACAAAATCACATTGTTTTTTCAAATGATAAAATCTAATTTTGATAAACTCCACCAAATGCTTTTATTTGATAAAATCTAGTTTTGCTTTTATCTAGGATCCTCAAATGATAAAAGCAAAACTATCATTTGGAAAACTAGTCATAATTTGTTAACTTATAGTTTAAAAAATTGAAAATACCACAGTAGAAACTAAATTTGAATTATGCTGTAAACGTAAACAACTCCTCCTGTGTTGTGCTTAGAGTCTTATCCTTTTACGGCCGATCCCAAGCCTGGATAAAGAAAGAGGATTGTGTCCGAATAAAAAAGCTCTAATTAGATAGCTGACAGCAAACATGTAAAAACCTCATTAGATCCTTATGATAGTCGACCCTAAGTAATTGGGACATAAGACTCGGTTTGGTTTGTTTGATTAGCAAACATAAACGTGTGTGCATTATTTAAGTATTTCCGAAAAATCTGAAATGACAAGTCTGCCCTTGGTGAGGATACCGAAAATGTTGGTATTTCTTGGAATTCCAGAGGTTGACTGCCCACCAATGTTGCTGGTCAAAATTTCTTAGGAACATTATTTTATCAAACAAAATCTCATTCGATTAGTAAAATATTTTTTGGAGAGGGGTGTGACGAAATGATTAGGACACAACTTCTTTAAACTGAATAAAGACCCAACTTTTATTTTAATAAGCAAGATATGATTAAGTTTATGTCCTTACTTAATTTGTGGACCTTACATTAATTAACAGTAGTCGTGTATCGCGCCAGCGTAGGGCACATAGATTGTTCGTGTACATGGGGTAAAACATGCGGGTCTAATCATGCAATTATCTCCAAAAATTTGCGTACTTCAAAATTTACATCATATGAGATGAAAAATGCATTATTTTTTAGAGTAGAGATTCTGGAGAAACAAAAAAATTTGAAGGGCCGTCCCGTTTTATGAACTGATTTAAATTGAATAAATAAGTAGAATTGACTTATTAAATGTATTGAGTTGTTGTTGTGAGAAAATGACCTGTATCGTAAAGACTAAAGAGCAATAAATCAATTTTAAGCTAAAGTCATTTTTATGGAACAAACCCTCAACGTCCAAAAAAAAAGTTTTGGCTTTGATTTTTTTTCTTTTAAGTCAAAAAACTTTTAAACGGAAGTTAGTTTCTATTTTCCAAAGACAAGTGAGTCAACTTAATTTCAACCAAGGGTTTGTAGCCTAGCGGTTATTTCCTGGTTCTCACACAAACGAGATCAGAATTTGAGCCTCGGTAGAGGCATTTGGGGGTTTAGAGCTATGAATAGCTTCTAGACCTCCTATGGACTAAGTCAGTAACTCCCCCGGTAACTTCCCATTTATGAATATTCAATGATCTTGGGATCCCACCACATGTTGTTCCAATACCCATCTCTACCACGCATTGTTGTATAACCCATTATTAAATATGTAAAACCCACAAAACTGTATAGTGCATACGATATTTGCGTCGCTGCTGAGTAATTACTAAAAGCACAAGTTCCTTCATCATCTTGTGCTGGCACTTGTTCTAGTATCATTGAATATGGATCCAAAGAGTACCAGGTACCATATTCCAATTTCCACCTGTGCCCACCGACCATGAAAAAGGAAAAAAAAATTATATATATTCCATATGTGATTATGTAAGGATGATTATCAACCTTTAAATATCAATACTTACTATTTTTGGATATACTAGTTATAGTATTTTAGTTTTCCCTAATGATACGTTATTGCAAGCTAGTGGTGGCTAACTCATGCGGTAGAGCTCTTGGATGCCCCACACTGTATTCCGGGATCAAGTCTCATTCCCGTCTCCCCAATGTAATAGATTAGGAATAATGAATGACCAAAAAAAAATAATAATACCTTATTATTGCGTTTAGTTCTTAAACTCCGTGGAAAAAAAAAACCCCAAAAAAGATGAAATTTGGCATAAGGATGCTACTACCG
Organism: Gaultheria prostrata; assembly: GCA_036023075.1. Lineage (NCBI taxonomy): Eukaryota > Viridiplantae > Streptophyta > Magnoliopsida > Ericales > Ericaceae > Gaultheria > Gaultheria prostrata. The sequence continues at coordinate 28,244 of JAXBDA010003422.1, forward strand.
TAATGTTATGATTTTTCTGTTCTAAAAAATCATTCAAGATTATTGTCAACATGCACGAATTATTTACCTGTAGGATACTATATTATGTTATCTTGCGGGTGAAAATGCACTAAAGTAAAGGGTCATAAAAAATTTCGGTGCAGAGAAAATTTGAGTTCCTTCTCAAGTGTACATTTTAAGGTTGTAGCCTCTTTTTTTTACTGTAAACTTGTTTATCATCGTTTGGTGTAAATTTTAATTTTCTTAAATTGTAGTACAATGTGTAGAAATTTTAGATTAAATCCGAATAATTAGGGGAGGTCCCAACAATTAATGTTTAGTGAGCTCTGATCACTCATTTATATAACAATACACAATGATTATCTCCAAAGATACTAAAGGAATAATACTGAATATGACATAATTAATTATAGTCCTTATCAAATCTCTTATTGGCATAATTCAGTGGCGTCTCGTTGCTCTCATTAAACACTACTATTAAGAAAAATTATTCAGTATTATTCGACATCGTCACGTGGTATCTCACGTTCCTTTTCATTATATACATTATGGTTGAACCTACAGATATTATTTTGAAATCAACACTCATGCATATACAGTGAAAAGAAAAAAAAAGAAATTTAGGGCACCAAACATACCACCTAATAATTTCTCCTAAATGAATCATGAGGTGCATTCACTGAGAAATTAGTATTCCATTTTTGCGTGGGCTTAATTGACAAGCTGTGCCAGCCTTTGAAAAGTAGATAGACTAGGGTCGGTTTTGGCGGTGGCAGTGGGGCCCTAACCAGAATTATACACCACGATTAGGACTGCATGTGTATCATGAGTCAGCAGAAAATTACCCAAAAAATGAGTCAACAGACTTCTCTTTCTTATTCGATTTTTTTAAAAAAAAATCTTTTGTTGAAACTCAAAAATGGAAGTAATGGCAACTCAGGGGTGTTCCGTTAAGAGAGTTTTTTGGTTTTTGGGTTTTTCACGACTTTTTATGTGATGTATTGTGAGAGAGTGACTGCCTCGATTTTATAAATAAGTTGGTTTTTTTATTTTTTTGAGTTAGCGGAATAGGGATATACATATTTGGTTTTGTTTGGTTTTAGTTTTGGGTTTTGATTTTTGGGTAATGATTTGAGGGAAAAATAAGGGTAATGATTAAAAATAGGGGTAATAATTGGGGAGATATCGAGAAAGAAATGAAAATAATATTTAAAAATATGGGTAATAGTTAAAGAAAAATGTGAGTAATTAAGTGAGAAAATCGGTCTCAAAACCCAAAAAAAGCAAGGTGAATATAACAACAATGTAGCATCCGCCCTTAATCAAAGGACTCGCACTCGTACATACGCATAAAAAAGAATAAAAAAAACTCACACTAATTAAAAATATAAACATTCGTAGCAGGGAAGCCAATAAGTCAATCAATCTGATTCGTCATTGACCGCAACCGCAACGCAATTGCCTTTGACAGAGAACCATCACCACCAACGTAGTTGGAATCTGAACCTCAGTGCTGGGGAAGTCAATAAAAAAAAGAGAGAGAGAGGATAAGAATAAGAAACTCTCAAATTTGATATTGAAAACAAGAAAAGTCATCACTACGGAGGAAAAAAAAAACACTCATCAAGGATAAAAACCCTCGCCTCCCCTCGCAGCAGAGAGATGCTCTAGATGAGAGAGAGAGAGAGAGTAGTAAAAAATTAATTTCAACAATGCATGCCTCAAATGTGCCAATGTAAAAAAAATACATACGGTTTAACCACTTGAAAAAATGCACTAATTTTCCAAATAGATGCAAATTGTCAAGTGTTTGTGCCGAGAAGTTTATAAACTTAAACAGTTAGGCCGAGTTTTCCGTTAGATTTTATGGGATTTCCCATAAAATCAAGTATTTGATATAATCACTCTCTTTCCCACTAGATAAAATTCAAGTGTGATTAAATCACCACCCTATGCATCATTTATCATTTTGCCCTTTCTTTTCTTTAAGGGGCCCCATCATATATGAGTAATGATTGTACTTTCTTTTTGGGGCCAGGGGTAAATCCGTAAATTCATATTATGTCCTTCCCTAATCTACAGTGAATCCATTTTAGCAAATACCTCATTTTATCAAATGAGTTGAATGGATGATAAAATCAAGTTATTTTATCTTTTGAAAAACCCACCCTTAATCGTTTAGTTGTACGTACTCAAGAAATCACCAATTTGATTGAAAGGGTGGATAAGTCGGCTAATCGAGGGATTTGGGAGACAACTTATTGTATCCCAATTTTTTTTTTTACTTTTGAGTGTTTGGCAAACTCACATAACACATTTTCCGAAAATGAATTTTTGATTTTTGGATTTAGAGAAAAGAAGTGAGAAGTAGGGGGAGAGGAGTTTTTTCTACTTCTCATTTTCTACTTTTCCTATTTTGATTAACAAAAAGACATATAGAATGTATTATGTACATATTTCTCAAACACTAATCATGTTGCAAAATACATTCTGCACATATCTTCAAAACACTATACAAATCTATAATACATTTTGATCATAATCTAAAAAGCAAAAAATATAAAAATCAAAATGCGAAAAGTAAAAAAATGAGGCTCCTAAACAGAATCGGGGATCCTCTAGGGCGGAAGTGCCCTACAAGGTTGTAATGTACTGTAGGGCACAATCTAGGTCGTCGAAAGCGTTTTCAACAGCCCTGATTATCTTACAAGTAAAATAAGTAATCTATATGTAAGATAATATATAAAATTTGAACCGTCAAAAACACTACGTACAGACGGTCTAGATTGTGCACTACGTAATTTTACGTTGGATGTGTGAAACTACCTTCTTCTATGCTTTTAGTACTCCGTATTAATTAGTGGAAACTTCTTAACTATTTAATGTCCAACAACCTTGTTCAAACCCTAGATTTATAAAGTCCACTTTCTTCAAGGGGGTTGTGTTGTCATCATTTGAATGTGGAAAGCTAAAAAAGTAATTTGATAGTAAATGTTTTACTAATCTTCGTCGTTGTGACAAAAAGAAGCACTGAAATACAGTACGAATTAAGAAATTTTCGAGAGAGGAATTTACTTCAAACTTTGGCATGTTAAATCGAGACTCATGCATCTCATTAAAAGGTCAGAAATTTGAATCTTCTTATATTTGTTGGCATATTTCTCTTTTTAATGCGGGATTAGTGTAGTTATACTGAGGGGTTGTTCTCCAATGGATTTTATGAAGATTTGATAAAATCAAATCCTTGATTTTATCCATTCGTGAATTTTTTTTGATAAAATCTCACATTTTTTAATGCTTCATAAAATCCATTGGAGAACAACCCCTGATTGTGGACTTTGTTTCGAATCCCTCCACTTACGTTTAAGTATTTTTAGTTTGATGTAATTCATTTTTGTACTCTCCTACCGTTTGACACAAAAAAAACAAAAAGCGTAATGTAACTACATGCGGCTCCTAGCCCATCATGTTAGTAGTACTTTTTGGCTTCCAAAGTAGAGATTTGGGGTTGGAGTCTATGAACTAACACTTCTTAATTACCAACTCATTAATTTTTCTCTAACCCCCATAGATGTATACAAGAAAAGAGGGGAAAAAAAGTCTCTTGTACCTAATTATGTTATGTATTTGGTGTTTTGCTACATCTTTGGCCATCAAATCACATGAGGTGATTGAGTCACTTGGTTTGTGTCGTCAATTTATGTATGAAAGTATCATCAAATGTGGATCTACCGTGATGAGACTTATCAACATTTTGCATGCAAATCTCCGACATCAGCCTGCCAGATCAATTCATCGCTAGAAGTATCCTTCTTTTGATTTTGGTCGTGTTGCCTATCTTTCTTGTATGCATTTGTCCTTTCAATTGTATTTGTTGGTGCTCGGTAGTTTGTAATAGCTTTTATCATTGAAGTTCTTACTTCCTCTAAAAAAAACAAAGATTTGTGATTCAATTACTCAAAAATGTATTAAAACACTGATATAAATAAAATGAGTCATTCTACTGGGCTGACAATAAGCAAATAAGAAGACAAAAAAATACAAAATTTCAATGTACTTTTTTACACTTTTTAACATATCACACTTTTATACATTTTTCATACATTTCAGTACATTTTTTAAATCTTAACGACAACCTACTGGGTTGATTTTAAAATTTTCCAAATAAAATTGAATACAAAAAAATTGGGGATGACATTGGCAAGGAAGAGTCCAACCACCAAGCTAGCTACATCATCCATCCGGGCCTACGTTGAAATCATTATTTTATAATCGGATATCCTGACTAGTTTACGCACACTTCAGTTAATTCATCTTTTATTAATATTGAGTTTGTGACAGCATTTGTCTCAAATTCATGTGTTGTTAATTTGAGCACAAAGAAGAGACACTATGAAGACAAGATCGAGATTAGAAGAGGCATGTGATCAAAGTTCGATTCTTGGGACCAAAGCCGTAAGAGAGCAATTTCTTGTGAATCCCTTGGTCCTGACGTTGATTGTCTGACTAGCTAGGGAGGGAATGAGTCGAGGTGCATGTAAAACAGCCTATGTTGGGAAAAAGAGAGAGAGAGAGGGCGATGTGCTTGTTTAATAAAATATGCTTTCATTGTCATAATACGTGGGCGGGTGTTATTTTTTGGACTCTTTGTATGAAAAAGATTCAATAATTGAACAAGACAAGATAAAGTGAATTGAATTTTTGGACTTTCTGGTGAAACAATTGCAAATAAATCAAATCAAATCAATTAATTGAGTTTGGTTTTGAATGGACAGTCCTTTCATTTAGGAGCGCTATGTGAAGGCCTTGATTGTAACTCTGCTTAGTTAAACCAAAAAACAGTAAAAGGCGTGTAGTGAGAATTTTGGCGGTCCATTCTTATTTTGAACGGTCCGGATCTTAAATAAATTCTTCGCGCGAATAATTTATTTAAAAACCGAACCGTCCAAAATACTTTTAACGGCGGAGATTTACTCATTACACTCTGTAATTACTACATGACTCCCACTCCCGTTGGGGATAACACGCATAGTTTACCATGGAGAGAGAACAGTAAAAAGTGACTCGAACCTGAGTCTTCTTACTTGGGCACTTAGGCGCCCCCTTCCCATGACGCCAGGAGAATGTCCGTTGGCAAGAGCAAGAGGTGTAAAAGTTAAATTGACCGCAAAAAAATGTATGGATGATCCAAATTTGGTTAGAAGTAGGCCACACCAACACAATTTTTAAAAATGTAGGATATCACACTTTTACGGCCGATTATGTGGTTGTCTGCTGGTAGATAGTGAGATGAGAAAAGTACGAGAGAGAGAGAGAGAGTGGTTTTTCTTCCTCTTTTTTTTTTTTTTGTGTGTGTGTGAAAAAGGAGCCTAACTTTTTGCGGGAAGAATGTCCTGATTAACCAAACTAGGCAAAAAAATGGGAAATTGATTTTTTGGTTTATTTGTTATCTTTATTTTAAAAAATATTGCATTTATTAGTTTTGCGTCAATTTTTTGTGGTTTATTGGTTTCTCTCGACGAGACGAATCTAACAAGTATGAAATTATAGTGAAAATTAATTATTTTTTGAATAAAGCCAAAATTAAACCAATAAATCACGTATTTTTTGCTTTATTAAAAAAATTAGTTTTGGCTATAATTTTATATTCTTTAGATTCGTCTCGTCGAGAGGAACCAATAAACCACAAAAATTTGATGCAAAACTAACATTTGCGAAAAAAAATTGAATAAAGACAAAACGAATAAACCAAAAAACAGGTTTAAGTTTTTTTGCCAAAGGAGGCCAAATCTCTCAAGCTCTTCTCACAGCCGATTTTACATATTTACGTGAGGTGAGGCGGCTCCAAAGACAAATTACTTCCTAGAGGAATCGACCTTCCAACCTTGAGGTGGTAAATCCTGTCAAGACAAGTTGATTAATCACTACACCAAACGGGGGTAAAAAAAAGAAAAAACCTAACTTGGTACCTTTGCATTAGTGGTAGGTGATGGAGGACAATTCAATTCAGTGTCAGTACTCTGTAGGCGTCCTTGTAAATTTGACTTTAAGTATGGGTTCAGAAGGGCCCCAAGTTTTAACCCGTCAACGTATTACGGAGTATCTTTATGACCTTCATATTTGTGCAGATTTTTTTTTTTTTTTTTTATATATCACCTTGAGATTGAAACAATTTTTTTTGAACCAAGAAAACTTATATTAATAAACTAAAAATGATTTTATCGGTCCGAAAATATAAGAAAACAACAAAAGAGACATAAAACGAAGGGCAAATTCTAAAGGGGGCACACCCGCACAAGTTAAGTACATGTAGTTATTATCATTCTAAGATTTTGTTATTGCCATGTACTTTCTCCGTCCGGATTTGTTAGTTCATTTTGGAAATTTGTACCACTTTTCAAATTATTATATCTTATAATTTATACTCCCTCCGTTCCATAATGTTTGTCCGGCACGGAGTCCAAGGACTAAAAAAAATAGACTTTGCTCTACGAAAAAAATTATTATTTTTGCACAAATTAATAGATGAATGTTTGTTCTATTATTTT
>JAXBDA010003423.1:0-34783 GCA_036023075.1 Gaultheria prostrata
GGAGGCACTATTCATTTTTGTATTTTAGGGAGGGGTTTAGGGAGTTTGTTGGAGCCTAATATTGGGGTTTGGCTCCCTAAAATAGGGATGGGAGCCAATTTAGGGAGTTTGTTGGGCTTGCTCTAATACCCTGATAACAAGATTTGTGCAAGCAATAAATTCAGATTTCCCCCCTTTCTTCAATCGTAACAGAGAGACAGAGAGAGAAGAGTGACGACGAACACCACCACTACCGCATCCAAACCCGATGAATGCCACCACCACCCATTCCAAGCCCGGTGAAAGCCATCGTTGCCGCCTCGACCACCGTCGAACACCACCACTGCCATACGATGACGCTGTTGAACACCACCACTGCCATGCGACGACGTTGTTGAACACCACCACTGTTGTCTGCTTTCATCAGGTTTGGGTTCGTAGATTATTCCCCTAGTTTTGTTGTTTCAATTTCATCAAGTTTTGGTTCGATCGATACTAGAGAGAGATAGAGAGAGAGAGAGAGAGAGACCTTGTTCAAAGAGTTCAGGGAGAAAGCTAGCCCGGCGGTGGTAGCGGTAGCCGGAGGTGGGGAGGTGCTGGGTTTAGGTTGTGGTCAGCGGTGGTGGTGATGGGAATCCTGGTGGTGAATGGCATCTCTACCCCATTGTGGCACTCCGTTGTGTACGTATCATCTCTGAACAATTTGATAAAAGTGGGAGTTGCAAGTTTGTCATGCAACTTTCGAAAAGACTCATTTGCCCTTGATCTTTCTTTGTTATTTTGTGGGACCAATAGCAATACATTCTAAGGATATTAATTTCGAGAATGACCCCTCCCAGAATACTATGTTGAACATTCGCACCAAATTGAGAATTCAAGTGTGGAGAATCAGTCCAAGTGTGTCCTAGATGATTCTGAGAATGGTGGCTATCTGACAGCTCGCTCAACAAAATCACATGTGGAGGTATCTCAGGTATATGCGTATTGTGGCTTCTCGGGATAGCATTGCAAAGAGAGGAAGTTGTCTTATGGCTAGCACTCCAAGCAAACACAAGACTTGTGGGCGAAAATCAAGGCTCATGGATCTGGACAATGCTCAACATGTTTAGGTCTTCAAAAAATACGCAAGGCATAAGCGCAAACAAGTGCATATCATTGAGGATAGTTGGATCAGTCCTCTTGTGTTTTGTGTACCGCAACAACGTGTGCTACCCTAGTATCCTTTTTTTTTGTGCTCGTTATCTCTAATGGTTTTCTGCAGCTGCTAGAGAGCTTTATTCGTTTATGCATTGTTTGATTTTGCTATCATTTTGGCAGTTGATGTTCTCTTTGCTTTGTTGATTGTCTAGTTTTTTGTTTGAACGACTCCTTATAAGAACGGTTTCATGTATCCTTTCCTTGTTATTAATAAATTTCTTACTCTTCCAACAAAAAAAATACAATACCACTAAATCAGGAGTAAAAGCCACGAAAGTTAATAAGTAGAACTTCTGGGCCCAACCTTTAAAAATAATATTTAAAGTCGATTCTTATGAGGCAGTAATGGAGTCCAAGAAATTTTATCAATGACAAGTAACAATAAATGATTCAAAATTACTAAAAAAATACCGAAAGTTTTGATAGCAAATACGATGGAGGCAATCTATCGATAGAAAATGGGCTCATACAAAGGAAACAACATACATTGATCACAGACATATGACGGTCGAAGCAAGTTCTTACTGGATAAATATCCTTCATTTGTTTTGGTCTTGTTTTATGTTCTTCTCGTTTATATTGTTATTAATTTGTTGTCTTTATTTTCAGCAGTTTGTAATAGCATTTCGTTTGAAATGAAATTCTCTCTCCTTCACACAAAAAAGAGAGGAAGGAAACAACAATACAATACTCAACTAGCAGTGGGATCCAGTTAAAAAAAAAGAAAAAAACTAGAAGTGGGATCCATCACATTTACTATTACGTAGGAGTTTGTGGGATCAGTCTTTAATGCCACATTCCACTAATTCAAAAAGTCAAAAGTTAGCTTATTGTGTTTTTTGAGACAGGTCATCTCCTCATAATATATCACATAAAAAATCACAAAAAATCAATGCGTATTTCGAACTCTCACATAAAAAAGCTAAAATGTCAAAAAGGCTAAAAAACCAAGTTAGTGACACACACCCTAAAGATATTCAACGTCAACTTTTAGTAGTAGCAAATAGAGTCATGGTCTCCAAGAAATTTTATAGGTGACCATTATAAATAAATAATTCAAAATGATTAAAAATACGAAAAAATGTTTATAGCCGAGACGATTGAGGTCATCAATGCTATTGATGGAACAATTTGTGCCAACTAAAATTTTATAATTGTTATAAAATTAAGCAAATAATAAAAGAATTTTGCATAAAAGTAATACAAATATTGAACATAAAATATATATGAAATCAATTCTTCAAGAACTATTAGGATCGATATTCCGGGCCGATCTTATTCTCATTGCCTTTCTGTCTGATTCTTTTCTTTCCTTCTGCTTTTCGAATGTCCAAAGCTAATCAATATGATCTAGCATTTATAGGCAAGGTGGTTTACAAAGTAATAACTACAGGCACTATTCCATCCATATTTTGCTTGCAAAGTCTATCAATTATCTGTAGAGTAATAGAATGTTTGTGTAAAAGGTAAAATTTTCTGATAAAGGAAAATTCAAAGCAAAAGCAAATGACATGGCACTCTTGAAAAGGCCACATAAAAAAAGGCTTATGCAAAGCACGGTGCTTTTAGCAAGACAACAAAAGGGAACTCCGAAAGAGTATAGCACTCCTGAAGAGGCCAAAACTATATGTGCTCCTGGAGAGCATGACTCTCCTTAAAAGGTCATACCTGTAATAGTTTTTGAAAAACATGATAGTCCTAGCTAGAGAGGTAATAATGCAGCACTCTTGAAGAGCATGGAATTGATAAATCGTGAACCACCTGAAGTGGAACCTCTTGAAAAGGAACTTCTAGAAGAGAAATCTCCTGAAGACTTATCCCTTGATATGGGACATGTACATGTAAATAAAGATTAAGGTCTCTAGAAGAGAAACATTAAGGGCAAAGAAATTAGTACTCTTGCAGAAGCTATACCATTAAATTTGACAACTCTAGAAGAGCTTATAATTAGTTCATCCAAAGATTTCTCCTAGAAGCTCCCCGGAAGAGGCATGTTAAAGGCAAAGAAATTAGTGCTCCCGCAGAGGCTAATCTCTTTAATAAGGAAGCTCTAGAAAAGCATATAATTGGTTCATCAAAAGTTTCTCCTAATAGCTCCCCTGTAGAGGAATTTCATGAAGAAAAATCTCTTGAAGAGATATCTCCAGAAGAAGAACACGTACGTGATAATAATGAGATATCAATTAACTATGGAGAAATATGGGATAGAACAAAAATAATTGTTAATGATGTATTTTCATTTAACGTTGCCCTTGACATTACCAGAAGTAATGATGGAAACATTACTAGAAGTAATGAAGAAATTGAACCACAATCCGTCGAAGAATGTCGACGTAGAAAGGATTGGTCCAAATGGAAATAAGCAATTCAAGCATAATTGAGTTCTCTTGCGAAACGGCAAGTATTTGGACCAGTGGTTCAAACCCCTGCAGAGGTACAGCCTGTTGGCTGCAAATGGGTATTTGTGCACAAGAGAAACGAGAATAATGAGATCGTGAGATATAAGGCACGACTCGTTGAACAAGGTTTCTCGCAGAGACCAGGCATTGATTATGCGGAGACATACTCTCCGATTATGGATGCAATCACATTCAGATTTTTGATAAGTTTGGTAGTAAATGAATGTCTGGATATGCGTTTAATGGATGTTGTTACGGCATATTTGTATGGGTCACTAGATAATGACATATACATGAAAATTCTTGAAGGATGCAAAATGCCTGAAGCATATAGTTCAAAGCCCAAAACTATTTACTCCCTAAAGCTACAAAAATCTTTATATGGTCTTAAACAATCTGGTCGCATGTGGTATAACCGCCTTAGTGAATATCTGCTTAAAAAGGGATATGAAAATAATCCGATTTGTCCATGTGTTTTTATTAAGAGATCAAATTCTGGATTTGCTATTATTGCTATATATGTCGATGACTTAAATCTTGTAGGAACTCCAGAAGAACTGACAAAAACTACAGATCATCTAAAGAAGGAATTCGAGATGAAAGATCTCGGCAAAACCAAATTTTGCTTGGGTCTGCAGATTGAGCATTTGTCGAAAAGAATCCTCGTTCATCAATCAACATATACAGAAAAAGTTTTGAAACATTTTTACATGGATAAAGCACACTCCTTAAGCACTCCTATGGTTGTTCGTTCATTTGACGTAAACAAAGATCCATATCGTCCTCAAGAAGATGGTGAAGAGCCTCTGGGTCCTGAATTCTCATATCTAAGTGCAATTGGTGCGCTTATGTACCTTGCTAATTGCACCCACCCTGATATTGCATTCTCTGTAAATTTGTTGGCAAGATATAGCTTGGCTCCAACTCGACGACATTGGAATGGTATTAAACATATATTACGATATCTTCGAGGAACAACAAACATGGGTTTATTCTACTCAAATTGTTTAAAGGCACAATTAATCGGATATGCCGATGTTGGTTATTTGTCCGACCCACACAAAGCCCGATCACAGACAGGATATGTATTCATTTATGGTGACACTGCTATATCGTGGCGATCTTTGAAGCAAACATTGACAGCCACTTCATCTAATCACTCAAAGATTCTTGCAATTCATGAGGCAAGTCGCGAATGCATTTGGTTAAGGTCTATGATCCAACATATTCGAGAAAGAAGTGGATTATCATCAATCAAAGATAGCCCAACTGTTTTGTATGAAGATAATGCTGCATGTATAACTCAGATAAGGGGAGGCTACATCAAAGGTGACAGAACTAAACACATCTCTCCAAAATTCTTTCATACATATGACCTTCAGAAGAGTGGAGATATTGATGTTCAGCAAATACGTTCAAGTGATAATCTGGCGGATCTATTCACCAAAGCACTGCCAACATCAACATTCAAAAAGTTGATTCACAATATTGGAATGCATCGACTCCACGGCTTGTTACACAATATTGAGGGGGAACAAGTAACATAATATCATCATATAGATTGTACTCTTTTTCTTTCGTCAAAGGTTTTTCCCGCAGGGTTTTCCTTGACAAGGTTTTAACAAGGCAATCTGAAAACATTCAAGGGACACAAGAATAATGTACTCTTTTTCCTTCGTCAAAGGTTTTTCCTTGACAAGGTTTTAATGAGGCATATTCTTAGTGTGAGGTCATCCAAGGGGGAGTGTTATGAAATCAATGTGTGGATGACCCACTTCCATTACTCTACAAATAATTGATAGACTTTACAGGCAAAATATGGATGGAATAGTGCCTGTAGTTATTACTTTGTAAACCACCTTGCCTATAAATGCTAGATCATATTGATCAGCTTTGGACATTCGAAAAGCAGAAAGAAATCAAAGAAGGAAAGAAAAGAATCAGACAGAAAGGTAATGAGAATAAGATCGGTTCGGAAGATCGATCCTAATAGTTCTTGAAGAACTGATTCATATATATTTTGTGTTCAATATTTGTATTACTTTTATGCAAAGTTCTTTTATTATTTGCTTAATTTTATAACACGTTATCAGCACGAAACTCTAACCAGAAAGGGTGTCCTACCAGAAGTTGTGTACCCCTAATACTTGAAGTATTTAACTTGTCATTAGAAGATTAACCAAAAAAATAATAATAATAAGATACCTGCAATATCCTATTCCAAGAAAAAAATGGATACCTGAAGTATTCCATTAAAACATACTCGAAGTATTTTCTGGAATATTTAGTTATTAATTATTTGTTTTTACTATTGTTTCCATTTTATTCATGTATGTTATTTTTATAAGAATCATGGTAAAAATTGTGTGGTAAAAACTAAGAAAAAAAGGTGACGAGAGTTAGCGGGTTTTCACTTAAGAATCCACCGCCTTGTCTCGAACCCGTGACCTCCTTAAGGGAGGGCACTGAGTTTGGCCACCAGGCTAACCCCAGTGGTTATTTTTATGTTAACATATTTATTTATTTATTTAACGACCCATGTAACACATCTCCTTAGTATAGATACTAAAAAGGGAAAAATATCATGGGTTAGAAAAATTTGTTTATAAGGATCATTACTATACTATTAGATATGAGTAATGCAAAAATAGACAATATATTATGTTTCAAAAGTCTCTGTCGACAATATTGTAATAGAGTAAGGATAACTACAAAGATCTCCCTAAAGTATTATCATATTATTAATAAGTCCACATAGTTGTAGTTATTAGTTTTTGGTCCTCTTAAATTTATGAATGTTTACTTATTACTATTTCCTTTAAAGTTATATTGTTTATTTGATTATCCCTTGGTAAATGTTTATCTAAATGCAAACTTTCTTGTTTATAGAATATGTCGAACATCAAAAATCTGGAATTTACTGCACTTCATATCTCAGACAACAATTATTTATCACGAGTTCAGGATATTGAGATCCACTTAGATGGGATGGGTCTTGGCCATACGATTGAGGAAAACAATTTTGCATCTTTGGAAGATACAGCCAAAGCCATGGTTTTTATACGTCGTCATATCCACGAAGATCTGAAATCTGAGTACCTAACGGTGAGAAAACCAAAAATTTTATGGCAATATTTAAAAGACAGATTTGAGCACCAGAAAACAGTTATACTTCCAAGGGCACATTTTGATTGGTCACACATAAGAATACAGGATTTTAAAACTGTCCAAGAATATCGTTCGGCTTTGTTCAAAATTGTTTCAACTTTACGATTGTGTGGAGACACGATTACTGAAAAGGAACTTTTTGGAAAAAACGTATACCACATTTCATGCCAATGACTTGCTTCTTCAACAGCTGTATAAAGCAAATAAAGTTACAAAGTCTTCTGAACTGATTTCTTGTCTTATGGTGGCTGAGCAAAACAATCAAGTTTTACTAAAAAATCACCAAATTTGCTCGACTGGTGCGACACCTTTTCTTGAGGCAAATGGGATCTTTTTTCAAAATCATCGACATGGGTACAATCGTGGATATGCACGAGGATGAGGTAGAAATCAATATCGTCAAAACCATGGGGGAAACATTCAGAAACCTTCCAACAAGAATACCCCATCTCAGCAAAAATGGAATAACAACCCTGAACCATCCCATAGATACGCCACATCCTCCCATCAAAAGGTGTATAATAAGCCAAAACCATCCAAAGGAAAAGGGAAGGAGGTGCAGAGCCAGCTTCCTAAGAATTATGAGGATAAATGTTTTCGTTGTGGTTTGACGGGTCACTGGTCCCGTACATGTCGTACACCTGATCATTGGGTTGACTTCTACAAAACATCTGTTGGGAAGGGAAAGGGTATTGAAGTGAATTTCACAGAACATGATGATCTTTTCGATGATACCAATCTTGATATTGAAGACTATATTATTGACTCAGATGAGACATTTGATTTCTTAACTGGTGATGGAAAGGACCACACTAGTTAAACTAGTTTTTACTATTAAACAGTGTGCTAGTGTGTTTTTCTTTTAACATGCAAGTGTGTTTGTTTCTTTCTATGAAAGTGTGTTTATTGTGAGAATATTTATGTAATCGTTTGAATCTTATGAAATACCAATAAACACACTTTCATAGAAAGAAACAAACACACTTGCATGTTAAAAGAAAAACACACTAGCACATTGTTTAATAATAAAAACTAGTTTAACTAGTGTGGTCCTTTCCATCACCAGTTAAGAAATCAAATGTCTCGTCTGAGTCAATAATATAGTCTTCAATATCAAGATTGGTATCATCGAAAAGATCATCTTGTTCTGCGAAATTCACTTCAATACCCTTTCCCTTCCCAACAGATGTTTTGTAGAGGTCAACCCAATGATCAGGTGTACGACATGTATGGGACCAGTGACCCTTTAAACCACAACGAAAATATTTATCCTCATAATTCTTAGGAGGCTGGTTCTGCACCTCCTTCCCTTTTTTCTTTGGATGGTTTTGGCTTATTATACACCTTTTGATGGGAGGATGTAGCGTATCTATGGGATGGTTCAGGGTTGTTATTCCATTTTTGCTGAAATGATGGGGTATTCTTGTTGGAAGGTTTCTAAATGTTTCCCCCACGGTTTTTACGATATTGATTTCTACATCATCCTCGTGCATATGCACGATTGTACCCATGTCGGTGATTATGAAAAAAGATCCCATTTGCCTCAGGACAAGGTGTCGCACCAGTCGGGCGAATTTGGTGATTTTTTAGTAAAACTTGATTGTTTTGCTCAGCCACCATAAGACAAGAAATCAGTTCAGAAAACTTTGTAAATTTATTTGCTCTGTATTGCTGTTGAAGAAGCAAGTCATTGGCATGAAATGTGGTATACGTTTTTTCCAAAAATTCCTTTTCAGTAATCGTGTCTCCACACAATCGTAAAGTTGAAACAATTCTGAACAAAGCCGAACAATATTCTTGGACAGTGAAAAAAAATCTTGTATTCTTATGTGTGACCAATTAAAACGTGCCCTTGGAAGTATCACTATTTTCCGGTGCTCGAATCTGTCTTTTAAATATTGCCATAAAAATTTTGGGTTTCTCACCGTTAGGTACTCAGATCTCAGATCTTCGTGGATATGACGACGTATAAAAACCATGGCTTTGGCTGTATCTTCCAAAGATGCAAAATTGTTTTCCTCAATCGTATGGCCAAGACCCATCACATCTAGGTGGATCTCAATATTCTGAATCCATGATAAATAATTGTTGTCCGAGATATGAAGTGCAGTAAATTCCAGATTCTTGATGTTCGACATATTCTATAAATAAGAAAGTTTGCATTTAGATAAACATTTACCAAGGGATAATCAAATAAACAATATAACTTTAAAGGAAATAGTAATAAGTAAACATTCATAAATTTAAGAGGACCAAAAACTAATAACTACAAATATGTGGACTTATTAATAATATGATAATACTTTAGGGAGATCTTTGTAGTTATCCTTACTCTATTTCAATATTGTCGGTAGAGACTTTTGAAACATAATATATTGTCTATTTTTACATTACTCATATCTAATAGTATAGTAATGATCCTTATAAACAAATTTTTCTAACCCATGATATTTTTTCCTTTTTAGTATCTATACTAAGGAGATGTGTTACACGGGTCATTCAAAAAATAAATAAATATGTTAATATAAAAGTAACCGCTGGGGTTAGCCTGGTGGCCAAACTCAGTGCCCTCCCTTAAAGAGGTCATGGGTTCGAGACAAGGCGGTGGATTCTTAACTGAAAACCCGCTAACTCTCGTCACCTTTTTTTTAGGTTTTTACCACACTATTTTTACCACGATTCTTATAAAAATAGTACACATGAATAATATGGAAACAATAGTAAAAACAAATAACTGATAACTAAATATTCCAGAAAATACTTGGAGTATGTTTTAATGGAATACTTCAGGTATCTATTTTTTTTTCTTGGAACAGGATACTGCAGGTATCTTGTAATGACAAGTAAAATACTTCAAGTATTAGGGGTGCACTACTTCTGGTAGGACACCCTTTCTGGTTAGAGCTTCGTGCTGATAACGTGTTATAAAATTAAGCAAATAATAAAAGAACTTTGCATAAAAGTAATACAAATATTGAACACAAAATATATATGAATCAGTTCTTCAAGAACTATTAGGATCGATCTTCCGGACCGATCTTATTCTCATTACCTTTCTGTCTGATTCTTTTCTTTCCTTCTTTGATTTCTTTCTGCTTTTCGAATGTCCAAAGCTGATCAATATGATCTAGCATTTATAGGCAAGATGGTTTACAAAGTAATAACTACAGGCACTATTCCATCCATATTTTGCCTGCAAAGTCTATCTATTATCTCTAGAGTAATGGAAGTGGGTCATCCACACATTGATTTCATTACAATAATATTGGACAACAAAAGGAGTATGACAAATATGGTAGAAGTTAGAGACACAAATAAGAAAAGATTTAAAGAGGTACTGTAAATAGTATTGCAAAATATAATGATATATAATTAGATAAAAAAAACATTTCAAACCGTGATGGTGGCAATTGATGATGATAGTTAATTACGTTAACGGTTAACGATTTTGATGTACAAAGATAATACATATCATCATATATTAAGGATAAATGAGAATCGTGATCGCACGATTATAATTATAATCTGATACCATAATCATATGTTTGTTACACTATTTATCAAATGTATTGACGATCGACTTATCTAATATGACGATCGATGATGAAAGCGCTAGTTAGACCAAAAAAAAAAAATCGTACGACAGGTGAGACTGTAAGAGAAAGAACTTTTACCACCACTTAGCAGAAGAAATTTCTACTACCAAAGTAAATATTTTTATGTTTCCATTTTTATTTAAATACTTTCCTTATCCATAAAATTGTTTAATTCATATGTGGATACCTATGTGAAAAAGAATTTCATAACTATTGACAGATAAAGATAAAAAAAAAAATGAATTTCATGTACCACATTCCATAAATTATGGTTCTGTTTATTAGTCAAATACTTACTACTTCCTCTGTCTAATAAATTTGGTCCTTTATTTCATTTTGGGATGTCCTAAAATATTACTTCTACTTGAAAATCAAGTACAAAATGTGGATGGATTTAAAAAATGAACCCTCATAAATAATTTAAAATAACTTATAAGTGGGTTTTAACTTTTAAGGGATAAAAATAGAAATCAATGGTTATTTTGGAAAGAGACATTACTACATATCCCCTTAAAAAGTTGAAATTTTCAAAATGGCCAATTTTATGGCATGAAAGAGTATATAGTAGTAACCAGTGTTTTGAAAACTGGACCAGCCAACTCACAAATCCGCTCTTATTTCAAAACCGCTCTAAAAATTAAAAATTGGATAAGCCCAGCGGTTGAACCGTCGAACTGTGTGTGGGTCACTCGAATCGGCCGGTTATCTTCTCCACCTGCCACTCATCTCCCTCATCTCCTCCACGGCAGAAAAAATAAAGAAAACAAGTGTAAACAGAATCAAGAAGTCGATCCAAGCAAGATTCTCCAGTTTATTCTCCGGTTTGGGTTTCCAAACATTGGTAGTAATGTTAACGGACAAGGTGATGTCAGATGTGATTATCATTCCAATATTTTGCAACACATAAAAGGAAAAGTCGCTTAAAGCCTTAAATCAATAACCATTTGTTAATTAGTTAACACCGTCATTACTAACGCCGTTATCATTTCAATATTTCACCCAATAATTGTGCCCCGCTCCTCATAGCGTTGCTAGTATGCGCACCCAAGCCCTGGATCTTGATAATCAACGCCTTCGGTTTCATATTGGTAATGAACAACTCGAATTTACAAAGTGATGAGATGAAATCAAAATCATTAAAAAACACATCGGACGATTCAAATGCTGCACACTAGGAGCGCAAACCAACCTGTCTCCCTTCCTAGATGTATTTAGTGGTTCTACATTCAACAGACAGTAACATAAATAAGGAACAGTAATTAGACACTGTTCTGAACGTCCAAACTCTCTGTTAAAATGCCTCTGTCCAGAGACAGCACCATCCCCCATTCCCTGTCCAGTGTCTTCTACTCATCCCATTCTCCTCTCACTCAAACCACCGCCAACCACCTCTCACATCCACCATGTCATCCACCACCTCTTCCCTTCTCCACTTCCTCTCACTACTCTCTCTCCTCTCCCTATTCTCCCCCACCCACTCCACCACCGACCTCCAACTCCACCTCCTCCTCAACCTCAAAACCTCCCTCCAAACCACCACCACCACCAACCTCTTCACCTCCTGGCAACCCACAAACTCCCCCTGCAACTTCACCGGCGTCACCTGCAACCCAAACAACCAAATCACCCAACTCGACTTATCAAACCAACAACTCACTGGTTCCATCCCCTTCGACTCAATCTGCCAGTTAAAATCCCTGGAAAAACTCTCACTCGGCCACAACTCACTCCACGGTCCAATCACCGAAGACTTAAAAAACTGCGTTAAGTTAAACTACTTAGACCTCGGTAACAACTTCTTCTCCGGTCCTTTTCCAGATATTTCCCCTCTCAACAGATTAGTTTATCTGTATCTGAATAGTAGTGGGTTATCTGGTACTTTTCCGTGGGATTCGTTACGGAACATGACGGGTCTTGTTGTATTAAGCCTCGGAGATAACCAATTTAATAAAACTCTGTTTGCACAAGTGGTGGTGGAGCTTGTTCAGTTGAATTGGCTTTACTTATCGAATTGTAGCATTGAAGGACGGATTCCGAGAGGAATTGGGAACTTAACGGAGCTGATTAATCTTGAGCTGTCGGGTAATTATATCTCCGGCGCGATTCCGGTTGAGATTTCGAAGCTGAAGAAGTTATGGCAGCTAGAGCTTTACCAAAACAGCTTGACTGGGAAATTCCCAGTTGGTTTTGGAAACCTGACCAATTTAGAGAAATTCGATGCTTCGAAGAACTTCCTCGCCGGCGATTTATCGGAGCTCCGGACATTGAATAAGTTAGTGAGTTTACAGCTGTACGAAAATGGGTTTTCCGGTGAAGTTCCGGCTGAGTTTGGGGAGTTTGAAAAGCTTGTGAATTTGTCACTTTATCAGAATCAGTTGACGGGTGTTCTTCCTCGGACGCTTGGGTCGAAGTCGGATTTCGATTTCATCGATGCGTCGGAGAATTTCCTGACGGGTGGAATTCCGCCGGAGATGTGCAATCAAGGGAAAATGACGGAGCTTTTGCTGCTTCAGAATAACCTCACTGGAGATATTCCAGTGAGTTACGCGAATTGTTTGTCGCTCACCCGATTTCGGGTGAGCAATAATTCGCTATCCGGGGTAGTCCCCAATGGTATCTGGGGACTACCCAAAGTCGGGTTAATTGATTTAGCGATGAATCAGTTTGAAGGCCCGATTACATCCGACATTCGAAACGCAAATTCTCTGTCCCAATTACTCGTTTTTAGTAACCAATTATCCGGTGAATTACCGTTGGAGATTTCAAAAGCCTCGGCTTTAATTGCTATTGATTTAAGTAACAATCGATTCTCCGGTGAAATTCCGTCCACAATTGGTGAATTCAAATTACTTAACCGACTGTATCTACAGGAAAACATGTTTTCTGGTCCAATACCAGAGACCATAGCCAATTGTGTTGTTTTCAACGACATAAACATGGCACACAATTCACTTACCGGAGAAATTCCAGCGTCTATTGGGGCATTACCGGTTCTAAACTCGTTAAACCTGTCGGGAAATTTGCTCTCCGGTCAAGTTCCGGCGACCCTGTCATCACTGAAACTAAGCTTACTCGATCTTTCAAACAACCGGTTAACCGGACCGATACCTCAGTCTCTTTCCCTCGAGGCCTATAACGGGAGCTTCGCCGGAAACAATGGCCTCTGCAGTCAAAACGTCAAGTTTTTCCGAAGGTGTTCGTCGGATTCAGGCCGGTCCCGGGGCCTCTGGTTACTCGTACTTGGTGTGGCAGTGGTTGCAATTTTGCTACTTCTTTCTGTTTCGTGTGTTTTGTACTTGAAGAAGAAAGGTAGTGAAAAAGGTGAAGACAGATCTTTGAAAGAAGATTCCTGGGACTTAAAGTCATTCCGTGTTTTAAGTTTCACAGAGGATGAGATTCTTGATTCAATCAAGCAAGAGAATCTGATAGGAAAAGGTGGGTCTGGAAATGTATACAGAGTTGCGCTAGCCAATGGGGTAGAGCTAGCAGTGAAGCATATTTGGAACTCGGATTCGGGCGGCCGGAAAAAGTCCCGGAGCACTACTCCGATGTTAACAAAGCCCGCGGGGAAGTCGAAGGAGTTTGATGCCGAGGTGGAAACGTTGAGTTCGATTAGGCATGTTAACGTGGTGAAATTGTATTGCAGCATAACGAGTGAGGACTCGAGTTTGTTGGTGTACGAATATTTGACTAACGGGAGTTTGTGGGATCGGTTGCATACGTGTGGGAAGATGGCGTTGGATTGGGAGACTCGATATGAGATTGCTGTTGGTGCGGCAAAGGGGTTGGAGTACTTGCACCACGGTTGCGAAAGGCCGGTGCTTCATCGGGACGTTAAGTCTAGTAACATTTTGTTGGACGAGTTGTTGAAGCCGAGGATTGCTGATTTTGGACTAGCGAAGATTGTTCAGAGAAACAAAAGCAAGGACTCGAGCCATGTGATTGCAGGAACTCACGGATACATCGCTCCTGGTTAGTAGTAGTACTATGTTTTTGTTTTTTTTTTTCTTAATTGGATGTCCACACTAATTTGCGCGCTTTGGTTCGTCTATTGTCATTAAAAATGCAAACTAGCTAAGTCAAATTGAGCCGAGCTTTATAGTATTCGAGCTAGGTTCATTAAGTAAAAGAGACAAGAAATCGAGCTCGGCTCTGTCATAAACGAGCCGAGCCAAGATAATTTACTTAACGAGCCCGCCTATACAATCGAGCCGAGCTTTTGAGAGTCAAACCGAACTTTAGCGAGCTCGTTAACTAAACAAACCTGAAAATCAAGCTTGAGCTCGGCTCGATTACTTAATGAGCCGAGCCGAGCTTTAACTAGCCAAGCCACGAGCAGCTCGGTTCGTTTTCAGCCCTAGTTGTCGCGTTAACTTTTCTCTGAAAATGATGCTAAAATGAAGCATTTTGACCGTTCCAATAGGACCAAATTAAATTTTGTTACTCGCTTTTATGTTGATATGGATTCTTGATCATATCAGTTTACCGATGCTAATCAGTTCAATTTTGCAGAATATGGGTACACCTACAAGGTGAACGAGAAGAGCGACGTGTACAGTTTTGGAGTGGTTCTGATGGAGCTTGTAACCGGGAAAAAGCCGATTGAGCCAGAGTACGGAGACAATAAGGACATAGTGAATTGGGTATCCACAAAGTTGAACAGCAAAGAAGCTGTGTTAAGCATAGTAGACTCCACCATCTCAGAAGTTCATAGGGAAGAAACAATCAAGGTACTGAGAATTGCCATTCTCTGCACGTCGAGGCTTCCGAATATGAGGCCTACGATGAGGCGTGTGGTTCAAATGCTGGTGGAAGCCGAGCCTTGTAAATTCATTGGCATCATAATTAGCAAAGTTGGTGGCAGTAAGAAAGAGGAAGTTAAGGACTCTGATGGCGACGATGCTTGATCGGAGAACGAAGAAGCAGTCGAAACAGGCCTTTGCCAGATCATGGAAAAGGCTGTTTTGAGGGGAAAAAAAAATTCTGATAAATATGTGGGAATTCTCTATTTCTCAATCAAATCTTGTGAAATACTAGCTGGAGTAATGCTTGTCGTTTCAGTATTGTATGATAGTGGGGGTTTGAAATCGTTGTTGCGTAATGCCTTGGGAAAGTTGGAAGAAAATATAAGCTTTTTTATGGAAGCTCTGTTGATATAACCTCTGTTTGATTCAAAACAGCTTGAAAATATTGGGAAAAAAAACATTACTAAAAAACAGTGAACCGTTTATTCAATTCTGGAAATAAACAACAGAACATAATATTACAGAAACTATAATAGTACTAATTTGAAACGGAATTGGGAAATATACTAACCGAGGCCTGTGTATTTACACGGTGTCTTTAAAACAAAATTGTCAAATTGTGCCTCGCCGTTGGCCTTGGGAGAGAATGAGATAACGTTTATCTCCCATGATACAATGGCCGATGAATTACACTGGACTAGAACTGTGCCACAATGTGCATTGGGCCTATAACGTTGGGCCACCATTAGTCCATTATACTGGACTAGAATTGAGATGCATCAAGAGAGATGTTTGCATAAATCAAACAATTTCCATGTGACTTTCTTCCCTTTTTTTTTTATTTTTTATAATGAGTTTCTTTCTTATTCGCCACATTCATCGAATCCAAGGACTCTGGGTGACAGATGATGTTTATAACAAGGGTTCATAGATCCTACCAAGAAATTTACTCCATTGAACTTATGTCCTGCTGTCGTGGAGGTACTCTCTTTTATTCTTAAGTAACTAGATGTCAGAGCTAAATTCCACGTATCTCAACAAATTTTGAAGTCTTGGAATCAATGACTGGACAAATATGCGGTAGCTCAAAAGTTTTTCGCTAGTTGTGCTATCAAATCTTCTTAGGTATAAGCTCTGTGTTCAATAATTTACTGTACGTCTTAAGATAGACTTGATCTGTTATTTTCTTACTTCAGCTAAAGTTAAAATTACACGGACTGAAAGTTACAATTTAAAAATTAGGTATCACAAAAGTTCTCGGGAAGCTATTAAGGCAAGACGTGTATGACATAGGGCTGTTCAGCGGATCATCCGATCCGTTCAATCCGCCCAATCCGATCCATCCGTTAACCTATCCATGAATGTAACGGATGGTTCCGGATCGACAATTCCTTTTCTGGCGGTTCCGGATACGGTTCAGATCGCGTTCGATCCGCTCAATCCGCCGAATAATCCTTCTTTAATCTGCCAAATTCGCCCGTTCTGGAACTGATCCGTCAAATCCGTATCTGAACCGATCCATCCGTAGGTCACCTACGGATGGTTCCGAATTGTACAAACCATAATTTGCTCTGAGTAGTTCGGATCAAATCCGTATCCGAACCGTTCGGATCCGATCCGTGGATTTGGACATATTATATGAAGTTATTATGACTCAGGTTTTTGACCATTGTAGACAAGCCACAAGCACCAAACAAAAAAGATAAGAAAAGAAAAAATTATCTACAAAGTTAAACCAACAAATCTAGTGGCTACTTTCCATGAGTAGTGGTTGCTTATTTGTGTTATATGTTTTTTTGGCATTTGCTAAAGTAGATTAATTCTTTTTAATGTTTTCTTTAAAACGAAAAGGAAAAGTGAAGAAAAAAAGAAGGAAAGAGCACTTTAGACATTCGATACCATCGACATTAACAAAATCAAAAATCTCTCCTTGTTGACATGTCTCTGTGTCGTCGATTGCACTTTACTACGTCAGTGCTCTCTAGGATCATCGTCCCAACTTTGCTACTACCCCAGAAAAGTTCAAAAAAACATACACATCTAGTTGTTAGTCACATCAGAATTCTCTGCGCTCTCGCTCTCTAGTCTCATACTGTGATTGCGCTCTCAATCATTGCTCTCACGAATCTTAGTAGTTTGGGATGTGTTTCAAAGACGCTTTCACCCTCGCGCTTCCACTCGCTCATGCACACGCGAATTATGTGACTTAGGTCTAGTGTCCTTCCTCTATCGGTCTTCTTATCCTTTTAATTTTTTTAAAAGGTAAGTGATTTTCCGACTCCCCTTTTTTATAACCACACTCCTTTTTTTTTTTCACTTGTGAGGCTACGTTTGATCTGGTTCTCCTTTGGATCTTCAGTTCGGATCTAGATGAAACAACCTCTTCCTCAACTTAAAGCCTGCAAGAGAGTATTAGTAAAGCTCACTGACTGAGCTCATTTCATTTTCCTTTGTATTGTATTTTCTCTTCTTTCTTTCGCTTGAGTTTAGTTGAGATTAGTTGTCATTAACCATAGTTTGTTATGCGTAAATGTGGTTAGAGTCTTAAGTCGGTTGTAATATAAGTGGGACTTTTCCCAACTGTAAATGTTGAACAACAGAATTCACAAAGTTAGTTTCTCTCTCTCTCTCTCTCTCTCTCTCTCTCTCTCTCTCTCTCTCTCTCTCTCTCTCTCTCTCTCTCTCTGTTCTTTTATGTTCAAACCCTAACTTCTTGAAGATGATTGATTGAAGAAATTGTTTATGGTATCAGAGCAGATCGACGCCAGTCAAGAAGATTACAGATCCTACACGCTTCAAGTCTCAATTTCACGACGTAATTCAAGAAACAACGAATTCTGAGAATGTCGACTTCTTCGTCTTCATCGTCTACCGTAGATTCAACCACAGTCACCGTTAGTGCCTACAAGCCACCGTCGGCCTTTAGGCACTTTGATGCCTAAGTTAGTCTCAATCGGAGGAGAGAAAAAATGCAAAACTCAAGAGTGGATAGTAACGAAATACCTCTTGTGGACGGCCACTTCCGGTGATCCGGATGATGTTTTTGAAAAATGTGAGTCGCCACCTGGGATTTAATTTTTAGAAAATCTTTCTAGTACCCGAGAAATCGTTTAAAAATAATTGATGACTCTTGTGCCGTTCGGAAAAGATTTGGTCTACGAAAAAGATTCTTTTTGGGTCCGGAAGCCAAGTTACGGGCGGGGAAGGTTTTTTGTGGAAAAGCACCCCGCTCGCCCGGGATATTCCCGGTCTCTACTAAATATTTGTGGGATTTTCTTTTTAAAAAAATATTTTATTGAAAGTCTTTGACAATTAATCGAGTAAATAACAGGAAATAACAAATAAATAAAATTAACATGATTACATAGAAATAAAATAAAATGAAGGGACTAAATGTTAATAAAAGAAAATCGAGGGAAAAAGTGTAATTTTTAAAAATGTAAATCGCACCAGAGGATAAGAAAACAGGGGAGGGTTTTCTGGAAAATAGGGGAGAGCCGCCCGGCTCTCTGGAAGAGCCGTCCGGCTCTAATGCAAGAGTCGTCCGGTTCTGAATTAAGGCCGACCGGCCCTCTGGCCATTTTTTACAAAATATCTTCTATCCTCTGGAAGGGATGGAATTTGACTAGAAAACTGGTTTCCTTTATACAGAAATTCTCCTACGAGGAGTATCAATGTTTAGAAAATATTTTGGAGAGAAAATGTATCCCGAAAGAGGACCGAACCGCGCGATTATGACAAAAAATCGCTCGTTTCGATACCTCGGGATGATTCTTACTGTAAATAAACTCTCCCGAATCCAAAGATAACTACTGGAGTTATTTCGAATTCGGGAAAAGACCCCTCAAAGGACCGCGATTATAGAACCCGGTCCAGAAAATACGATTTTATACCTTGATTGGATTGATTCGAACGCCGAAAGAAACTGGTTTTTCCTTGGATTTGATTCTCAATGCCTTCGAAAACTTCTGGAGTTGAATAGGTATTTTTGAAATATGGTTTTTACTGGAAAAGGGTGTAACTGGACGAGGGAGAAATTATCACGATGTTTTTCTTTTTGCAATCTCTGGTATCGTCCGAACCTTCTTTCACACCCCTGAAAGTGAGGGAGTGGAACCGATTTTATAGGCGCTGAGGTTACCCACAAAATCACGCAAGAGATTTTTATCATCATGACATTCCCCGGCGCGGGGAATATATTCTTCTGCAGTAAATCTCTGAACCCGAATTTTCCGACAAGACAGGTAACAGACAGAGCCGGCCGGTTCTCAAAGAGAGCCGTCCGGTTTTGATATCAAAGCCGTCCGGTCCTCTTAAGGAAATAAAGCCGCCCGGTCCATGGATTAAAGCCGTCCGGTCCTCTACTCCTTACTTCTGAAAATTCTTTGTTGTTTTCAAAAAGTTTTAAAGGCGCGATTGATCATTTCAAGGTATTCCACATATTTTCTTTTATTCATCATCGGGGAGACGCAGGGTCAAAATTGGGGTGTCTACAGTTGCCCCTCTTCGACGAGACTTGGTCACCATTCTGTGATGCAAGTTGCGTCGAAGATAAAGAGACATCCCAATTTCGGTTACCCTGGCACGAAAACAAACAATTAAATAAAATGTGGTCGAGCTTGGAGCTTCCTACGTACCTCGTTTGTGAGGATCAGACCAATCGTAGTTCGGCGGGGCCGCTTATGAAAATTGATACCTCATTTTTCAATGAGGGAAAAACAAGTGATATTTTAGTGAACAAAAACCGACGAATGTCTCGAAAAATTTAAATGCCGCGTAAGGGCTTACATAAAAATTTTAAAATGCCGTACAAGGACTTACATAAAAAAAATTTCAAAATGCCGTACAAGGCTTACATAAAATACTTTTTAAATGCCGTGGAAGGACTTACATTAAAAAATTCAAAATGCCGTACAAGGACTTACATAAAATACTTTTTAAATGTCGTGGAAGGACTTACATTAAAAAATTCAAAATGCGGTACAAGGACTTACATAAAATACTTTTTTAAATGTGATTTGTTTGGAGAGTGATAGTGCCCTGAGTTTTTCAGGAAAAACAGCAAGTGAATTCATGTTTAAAAAGTGGTTTCGAAGAACAACTTCATTGAAATATTACCCTGCAAGGTGATTTGATTAAAAAGTCATCCCTCAGGATGGTTTGATTGAAAAAAGTCGGCCATTTCAGGTCTTGAAATTGATTTGAATTTGAAGTAACCATCTCTGGCTTTTGAAATTGAATTTGATTGAATTTGAAGTTGAATTTGAAGCGACCATTTCTGATCTTTGAAATTGAATTTGAAGCGACCATTTCTGGTCTTGATTTTTGAAATTGAGCTTGAAGTTGATTGAAAAATTATCCCGGAGGACGATTGATTGAAAAGCTATCCCGTAAAAGCAAAATTGTTTTGAAGGACGATTGATTGGAAAACTGTTGACTGAAACCATGTTCAGGAGGATGTTTGATTAAAAGCTTGTATCAAAGGATGATTGTTTGGAAAACCGCCACTGAGGACATTTGGTTGAGAAATGATCGTTACTAAGGACATTTGTTTGAAAAACTGCCAGTGAGGGCGTTTGGTTGAAGAATCATCCCGGAGGATGGTTGTGTGAGACTCAGGTTTCGACACTTGATGACATAATGACAACATCCCCTTCCTTCTTCTTTTTTGAAAAGGTAAGAGGCACAACGGGGTGTCTCTTTTGCTTTACTGCCTTTCCTTTTGGCCAGGGTTTGGATTTCGGGCTGACTCTTGAGGAATGAGCTTCTAGGTTGAGGTTTGACCCTTGGGTTTGTTGAGGCTGAAACTTGTGGCTTTGGGCCTTCTTGGATCTTGGCGTATGCTTGCCCCGGTGAATGGTGGTGGGCTGACATGCTCCTATTTCTTGGATTTGGGCACATGCTTGCCCCATTGAATGGTGGTGGGCTGACGTGCCCCAAATGTGCCCCTCAGTTTTGAATCTGTGGTTTTGGCCATCATTGATTCTTCCATGCATTGAAATCGTCTTCCACGAGTCTAAGACTAACAAGACCATTTAGGGCCTGTCTGGATAAAGACCTTGTGTGAATTTGGACAAGGTCCAGACGGAGGAGTGACTTTACAATGATGCCCCTTGGCAATAGACAATGAAGTGTATTTTTGACAAGACCATGTTGACTGAAAGAATTTGACAAGACTGACAAGGCCGAGGGATTTGATCGGCCATATGGACAACATAGTGGACTTTAACATGACTGGCAAGGCCGAAAGATTTTATCGGCCTTTTGGACAAAGGGGTGGATTTTGACAAGACTATGTTGACTTGAGCTTGACAAACTCGAGGATGGCAAAATGTGCCCCACAATTGATATTGAAATTGTCATGACAAAATTGAGTTTTTGATGACTTTCCCTTCGGAATTTTGAAATTATTTCACTCCGTCAAATGATGATCATTCAAATCAATCATTCTGTCAAAACACGAGATTTCTTATTATGAACCCATGCCCTGAGTTGCTGATGATGATCTGATGCCCTAGTTTGGAGGGCTGCTGATGAAGACACCTTGATGTGCCCCGGTTTGGATTTATGCTTTGGCTGACGCCACTATTTGCACAATGCTTTGACTTTTTAAGGGAGATTAGACTGTTCCCTTTTCGACTTGGATTCTCACTATCAAGTTGTGCTTTCCAATCTGAAAGGTCTTTATTCAGGTTATAATGGGGTCAAGGTTTTGGGCTTGACAAAGAAAGGATAATAGGCTCAAAATCTTATTTTCCTTCGGGTTATTGGAGCTAGCAGCTATCTTGAACTACATTGGTGCCCTTTCTTGCTTTCAATGGGCATTTTCTTTGTGCCACATTTTGCTCGAGTATTTCCACAATTTGTTGTGCCTATGTGTTTGGCACCTTCATTCTCTTGAAATTTAGACGTGCCACTGGAAACTATGCGTTTGACATGTTCTGGAAGTTTTGATATGCTACTGGAAATCATGCCGTGGGCACCTTCTGGAATTCTTGATGTGCCTTTGGAAATTATGCGTTGGCACTTTCATATCTTTTTTTTTTTTACCCCAGTGTGGGGGATAGCTGCCTAGCAAGGTTCTTTTTCAAAGAAAATGATTCCGGCTCAAAAGGGCTTTCAAGGGGGTATATTTATCTGGGAAATAAAAGCAAAGACTGCCTTTCTTCATTTTGAATCGTGCAACTTGATAGAAAGAATCAGTGTATGCTCTAACTTTTGCCTAGATCACACTTTGAAGTTTTGATCTAGCGAGCTTTTTCTATACCGAAGCATTGCTTCTTGATGACACTGTGGAATGGTGTCTGGAAATCCTTCTTCTTTCGCAGGGCAAGGATTCAATCTCGTGTTTTGAAGTGATTCTCATCATTCTCAAATGATGTTGGAAAACAATTCCAAGTTGAGGGATTTTTTGCAAATGCTCAAGTTTATTAAGACAATTTCAACATAAAGGTGTGACATAAAAGTTATTGAAAGTTGCGACCGAACCCCAGAGGGTTGCCTACGTATCCTTTTGCAAGAAATCAGGTCGTGCGTAGTTCGGAACTACAATGCTGACTCTATCTTTGATTTTTTTTTTAAATAATAGGACATTACAGACTCGAATTTGAAGACATACTTGAAAGCGAAAGCATGAAAGACTCGAAGTACAACTAGACACAACTAAGACTTGACTTGTCTTGACTTGAAAACTTGACTCGAAGATTTTGGCTTAACTTGCATGCTTCCAAGACTCGTGGAAGATTGAACTATGGCATGGTACTTGACAGTTTATTCCTCCTTGCTGGCCTTGACATCTACTGAATCAACAATTCCCCATGGGCTCAGTGTTGAACTTGATGGAGTTGATATGTGGATTGGAATTTGATTGGGTGTTGGTTTTTGCTGGTGGAGGAAAGATGGTTTTGTTATCGATGAGGTCCTGAATTTTGTGACGGAGGCGGTGACACTCATCGGTAGTATGACCGGGCATTTGGTGGAATGCACAAAAGCCATTTGGGTTATGGTAAGATGAGAGCTTCTAAGGTAGAGGAGTTGGAAGGAGTGGTTTGATATGGCCGGTTTTGAGGAGCTCGTCATAAGTCGAGGACAGAGGTGTGGTGAATTGGGATAGGGTTCTTTGTGGTTTTTTAAAATGGTTGGTTTGAGCTTTGACCTCATTGACATCTATGGCTTGGTTGACATTTTGGTTTGTGGAGCTAGAAAAGGCTTGGGTATAATCATTTCCGTTGAACAATTTGTCGCTAATGTCGGAGTACGCCCATTTGGTTTTGGGAATAGGTTCACTTTTCTCAAAAATACCAGACCGAATTGCCTCCTCAACGGCAAGGCCTGCCTCATAGAAGGTTTTGAAATCGGCGGTGGTTTGGAACACCACCAAGTGCTTTGCAAAATCTGGAGCCAAATTTCTGGTAATGATCTGCATCTGTTCCTTTTCTGACGGCCTGTCAATCATCTGAGAGGCTTTTCCTCTCCATCTTTTGATAAAGTCAGCAAAGGATTCATTATTCCCCATCTTGGTTGATTCCAACTCTCGAATAGTCATTTCGAGCTGGATGTTGTAGTTGTACTGAGCCACAAAGGCTGCCCCAATGTCTTCCCAAGTTTTCTTCTTTGAATTGTCTAAGTTCAGAAACCAACGGAGTGCGGGCCCCGTCAGTGTTTGCTGGAACATTTGGGCCATGGCGTTTTTCTCCACATCATACATGGATAAGGTACCCACGTATGTTTACAAGTGTGCCTTTGGATCACCGCTTCCATCGAATTTGTCCCAGTCAATTGACTTGAATTTGTCAGGCAGTTTGGCATCAGGAAACAAACATAGTTTCTCCATGTTAATGCCTATAGCCGCAATCTTTTCTTGTTTCTGGACTGACTCCTCTAGTTTGGCTAAAGTCATAGCTTCCATCCCTGAATTATTTGACGATTCCCCAGACAAACGGGAGGTCACGTCTTGAATCATGATCATCATTTGAGCCATTTGCTTGTTGTTGGTAGCTCGCTGATCTTCCAAGGCTTCTTTGAGAATCTGAACCTCGGTTTTCTCTGACTGTTCTGTAGTCTTGGCCATGACTGGAAGGCTAGTTGACTGTTCTGCTCTTGACTCAGTACGAATTAATCACTGGTTGGGCGATCGAGATTGTTTGTCGGGTCGACCTTTGTTCTGAAAAAGTCGACTTCAAGTGGTAAGGTTTTCTTGTTTGGGTTGACGGCTGGGAATTGACAGTAAAGCGAAATTCGAACTCAAAAGTGCCCCTGATTGTTTTATTTTAAAAAGGAGAATGTCGTGCATGTGTCATCATGTATGTTACCCTAAGTCTCAAAAAGGTGTTTTCAACAGCCATGGGTAGGTCATTACTCGGTAGGTTAAGTTCCCGTGTGTCGGAACCAGAGCCAATCAATTTTCGTGACCATCCAAGACAAAGCAATAAGGCTGCTGAAATTTTGATAAAAATGTTTACGGCTAGATCGAATAACAGGAAGCCGTTCGAGCACGGCTAACACTGGAGGTTAAAGGAAAACGGTCTAAAAAAGGCTGCCCCGATCCTCAGTATTTCTTTTGACGGTGTATCCTTTGAATTGGAAAACAAGACTTTGGAAAAATCTGAAAATGGACTAAGTTCCTTAATAATCTCTCATCAGGATACTAGAATAAGCATCCTCATAAATGGGGTTGATTATTCTTAAGCTGATGAGAATTTATTGAAGATTTTAGGCCATCTTGATTATCCTTAGTCTCATTTTCCTATGGACTATGCGACTTAAACAACATGCATTGAAATGCACGACTCTTCATCGGGCAGGGCAACCTCTTAAGACCGCGGGAAAGGTGATAATTCAAGGTCTGACTGACTAAAAGATTTATGCTAAAGTGTGTGCATGCCAAATGATAGCAGTATATACACAAGACAGTAAACAAGTAGCATGGTATGTGCAAAAACGGTAGACAGGTAGCATGCTGACAGGATATAGGAAAACAGTAAACACGTAGCAGGATATATCACATAATCTTACCCTGTAGGTCCTGTCGTAGGTTGGAAGGTTCTACGACTATCTATATGCAAAGGCCGGGTTTTGGTTTAAGGGGTTACCCAGACTAGAGCCAATATTAGCCTTTCCAGTGTCAAGTTTATTGCATGACAAAGGTTAAAGCGGCAGGCTGACTCATCATCGTCCAGGGGTGCCGAGATCTTGGGATGTCCTAACACCGGCAAGCCGTGTAGGGTAACCAAGAAGCAGCGGCGGGGATTATCCAACATCGACGCACGTGAAATGCAAAAAGTTTTCCAATAAAAATTAACATTGAAAAAAAAAAAGAAAATCCCACAAATATTTTTCAAGTCTGGCTCGCCTTTCAATTAAATTAACATTTTGAAATTTTACGCAAGAAATAAACCAAGAACGCTCCAGTCTGGATGGTCGGGCTTTCACCCTGACACCGATCCTTTCTCCGACAGCACTAGGCAATGTCGTTCTTGTCAAGCTTTCGAGGGTCATTTTACAAGTGTAAAATACCAAACTAAAAAACTAATTTAAAAGAAATCCCCTGCAGAGTCGCCATTTTGTGGACAGCCACTTCCGGTGATCCGGATCATGTTTTTGAAAAATGTGAGTCGCCACCCGGGATTTAATTTTTAGAAAATCTTTTTGGTACCCGAGAAACCGTTTAAAAATAATTGATGACTCTTGTGCCGTTCGGAAAAGATTTGGTCTACGAAAAAGATTCTTTTTGGGTCCGGAAGCCAAGTTACGGGCGGGGAAGGTTTTTTGTGGAAAAGCACCCCGCTCGCCCGGGATATTCCCGGTCTCTACTAAATATTTGTGGGATTTTCTTTTTAAAAAAATATTTTATTGAAAGTCTTTGACAATTAATCGAGTAAATAACAGGAAATAACAAATAAATAAAATTAACATGATTACATAGAAATAAAATAAAATGAAGGGACTAAATGTTAATAAAAGAAAATCGAGGGAAAAAGTGTAATTTTTAAAAATGTAAATCGCACCAGAGGATAAGAAAACAGGGGAGAGTTTTCTGGAAAACAGGGGAGAGCCGCCCGGCTCTCTGGAAGAGCCGTCCGGCTCTAATGCAAGAGTCGTCCAGTTCTGAATCAAGGCCGACCGGCCCTCTGGCCGTTTTTTACAAAATATCTTCTATCCTCTGGAAGGGATGGAATTTGACTAGAAAACTGGTTTCCTTTATACAGAAATTCTCCTACGAGGAGTATCAATGTTTAGAAAATGTTTTGGAGAGAAAATGTATCCCGAAAGAGGACCGAACCACCCGATTATGACAAAAAATCGCTCGTTTCGATACCTCGGGATGATTCTTACTGTAAATAAACTCTCCCGAATCCAAAAATAACTACTGGAGTTATTTCGAATTCGGGAAAAGACCCCTCAAAGGACCGCGATTATAGAACCCTGTCCAGAAAATACGATTTTATACCTTGATTGGATCGATTCGAACGCCGAAAGAAACTGGTTTTTCCTTGGATTTGATTCTCAATGCCTTCGAAAACTTCGGGAGTTGAATAGGTATTTTTGAAATATGGTTTTTTACTGGAAAAGGGTGTAACTGGACGAGGGAGAAATTATCACGATGTTTTTCTTTTTGCAATCTCTGGTATCGTCCGAACCTTCTTTCACACCCCTGAAAGTGAGGGAGTGGAACCGATTTTATAGGCGCTGAGGTTACCCACAAAACCACGCAAGAGATTTTTATCATCATGATATTCCCCGGTGCGGGGAATATATTCTTCTGCAGTAAATCTCTGAACCCGGATTTTCCGACAAGACAGGTAACAGACAGAGCCGGCCGGTTCTCAAATAGAGTCGTCCGGTCCTGATATCAAAGCCGTCCGGTCCTCTTAAGGAAATAAAGCCGCCCGGTCCATGGATTAAAGCCGTCCGGTCCTCTACTCCTTACTTCTGAAAATTCTTTGTTGTTTTCAAAAAGTTTTAAAGGCGCGATTGATCATTTCAAGGTATTCCACATATTTTCTTTTATTCATCATCAGGGAGACGCAGGGTCAAAATTGGGGTTTCTACACCTCTCTAGGGTTTAAAATCACCCTTTATATAGAGTGACCTGACTTAGGCCCCAGTGAGCTCATGATAGGCACATGCCTTAATCGCTTCTTGAAGTGATGTCATGGATGACACATCTAGTGTCACGTGATAGCCACATGACCGAACTAAACTTCCAATTTATATTCGGACTATTTTTCTCTACTCGGGTCGGACCTCATTCGACCCGGCTCGGCTCCTCTACGTTCGTCCAGCAACCAGGTTCGGTCAACATGTATGTTTGGCCCAGGTTCTGCCAACACGTTCGGCTTCGAGTTCAGCCAACGTGTACGTTGTGCTTCGGGTTCAGCTAGAGGTGGCAATTTGGACCCAATTATATGGACCCACCCATATCCGTCCACTTATAACCCAACCCAACCCACCCATATTGTATCATGGGTTGATATGGGTTGAACCCATCTCAACCCATATATACATGGGTTTAGATGGGTTCAAAATGGGTCCAAGTTAAAAAAAAATTAGAAACCCATCCATTGAGGCAAATCAGTCCAAAACCGCTCACTGATATTAGCGATATGCTATTGTCCACGCAGGCCCGGCCCTGAGAATTATGGGGCCCTAAGCAAAATTACAATATGGGGCCCTTCCAATTAAATTGGTGTGGCACTCTTACGGGGAGTTTTCCATTTTTAGCACCCCCTGCTAAAAGTCATTTTTGCCTAAAAGTGCTAGAAGTCACTTTGTTTGTAATTAGCTAAAAGTCATTTTTGCGTAAAAATCCTTTTATGGGGTGGTGGAGACCAAAACAAGAAAAAAATAAGTAGCACCTCTGATACTTTTAGAAATGAATAATCATGAAATGCAAAAACATGGGTGCTAAGAATGGGAAACTCACCCAA
Source organism: Gaultheria prostrata (assembly GCA_036023075.1). Lineage (NCBI taxonomy): Eukaryota > Viridiplantae > Streptophyta > Magnoliopsida > Ericales > Ericaceae > Gaultheria > Gaultheria prostrata. The sequence goes on from JAXBDA010003423.1 coordinate 28,014, forward strand.
GCCACTATTTTAAGTAGCCTCTCAATTTTTTTTCCCTAAACAAAATCTGCTATTTCAACAGCATTTGTACTTTGTAACACAAAAAAAAGGACTCAAAAGCAGTTTACAAGGCTTGAACCAGCGACCGAAGGTTTCCAATGTTTCCTTCCTACCACTGCACCACAAGGGCCCTTGTGTAGAATTTCGCCGCATGTAATATATATACATTTTTCCTTCGGGGCCCTTTTTTGGGGGCCGAAAGTGGGGGCCCTAAGCGACGGCTTGGTCAGCCTATGCTCAGGGCCGGCCCTGTCCACGTAATGATCGTATCTAATTAAGGTGCTTTTAATGGTATAGATCAGTTTAAGGCTTTTTCTTGAATAAGACAGTTTAAGGAGTGATCTTTCAGTGCCAAGCGGGTACGTGACGTGCACATCCAAGATGTGCGCCAGGTACCATGCACCACGTGATATCCGCTCGACATTAAAAAATTTCTCCAGTTTAAGACTAAAATGCCCATTTTTTCCTAATTTCAATATACTTTTGCATATAGATATAAAATATTCGCATCTACGATCCTTTTTTAACGATTAACTGCCAGTAATGCATATCCAAAGAAAAAGATTTGCGGCAAACATGAGGAAATTCACTTACATAATCAAACCTTTTTAAGCAAACCCAACTAGTACATATGATAGTACTATGAATTTTTAGAACGTTACAAGAGCATTTGTCTTGTCCATCCATCGATCCTCAATCCACTCAATAGGAGAAATTATTTGTCGCTACTAGAGCTACGGGCCTTTTTCACCATATACATTACTTTAGGAGCACTAAATAATCTCTTGTACAAAAGACAATTGACATTTACGAAATTTTGGAGAGAGAGTCGCTGCACTCAGCATCAATTCATATGGTTGGTGCTCTACGTGCTATGCTATGTATGCTTTTAAATGGAAAGAAAACAGCCCTCAGCTTTGGTTGAGCCTTATAATCTGCTTTGTTTTTCTTGTTTTCTCTGTTTTCGGGAGAAAAAAAAAAAAAAAAAAGGTCGGGTTGGGTTTGACTTGACCCGTATATGACCCAACCCGTTTCAACCCGCCCAAAATTGACCCATATTCGACCCGCCCATATTCAACCCATGACCCATTTTGACCCACCCAAACCCACCCATTTGCCACCTTTAGGTTCAGCCAACATGTATGTTCGGATCCCGAGTTACTACGTTCGGCCCCGGATTCGGCCAACATATATGTTTGATCTCGAGTATGACCAAGATATACATTGGGCCCCGGGTTCGGCCAACATGTTGGATTTGGTCCACTATAACTTGAAAGGGTAATATTGTAAATTCAAGTTGCGAGATGACAGAATAAGGACTGCAAGTCTACCATTATCGAAAAGGTAGTGTGGAAATTAAAGGCCTTTCCAAAAAACAATTTGGAAAATATAACGCGTCTAATGGGTGTGGGGTCTAATGGGTGTGGGGCCCCGGAAATGCCTATATTTACACTGCACCTCTACTACTACAACGACCAGGTTCGTTAAGACTTCAGGGTATTTATCAATTCAGTCGACCTTCTTAGTAACTCCTTCACCGGAGAAATGTTTTCCCGCCTCATACCAGGTCTCAACTCCGTCAACTCGCTGGATAACGATGTTACCATTCAAAATCCGGCGATTTTGACGAGCTTTCTAAATCTACCACATCAAAATTTTCTCTCTGTTAAGGCCTTTTCCGGAACTAATGCCACTCTGTTTACTCAATCCCTCGACTTTTTCCAGCGAGACTGGTCGGACCGCCGCTCGTTCGTCCTGTTGGTTTACTTTTGTATATTTATTCCGATTGTTCTCATCGCGTTGTCATCGGAGGAGGGGGAGAGGGACGGAGGAGGAGGTGGCGATGCGGTTGCAGAGGAGGACGGAGAGCCAACAGAAAATGATAATTCTCCGGGATTAATGAGTGTCTTCAGAAATGGTAAGTGTTCATTCCATGGACATACGCAAAATTCCAAGATCGGATGGGCAAACAATTTAAAAAGAATCCTCTCAAATATAAGACTACATTAAAAATTGTTCTAAGTGTGGGTTTTACATATTATATAAAAACTATAATAATTCTAGTAAAAATTTGGAACATATGCAGGGACGGAACCAGAATTTTTGTCCAAGAGTGATGGGCTATATAACTTGACGATATATAATATATATTTTCAGTGTAATAGTCCATTCGTCCTATAAAGTTGGTCTCTTATGAAACTACGCGCAATTTTCAAACTTAAAAATAAGGTATCTAATAAAATAATTTTTCAAATTTTTTCACACTGTTCAAAAGATGTCATCGAAAACTATCAAACAATATCCATATATATTGCACAAAAAAATACTCCCTCCGTCCCAAATTAATGGCCCATTTTCACTATTGGCACATCTTAAAAAATTGTCCAAAACTTTCAATCTATGGTTTTTTTTATATCCAATATGGATGTTATTTGATAGATCTCAATTAATTTTATAATACAAAAATCTTGAAATTGTAAAAAACGTTATAGGATCTTCGAAAAATTGTAAAAATTTTATTGGCACATGTAACGGTTCGGATTGTCGAAATTCAATCTCGAACGAAAAATCATTTACATAAGCTATGTAAGGAAGCCCCTATAGGATTTTCTTCCTATATATATATAAATTTGGAACATAGGCAGGGACGGAACCATAATTTTTGCCCAAGAGTGATGGGCTATATAACTTGACGATATATATATATATATATATATATATATATATATATATACTATATTTTTTCAATATATATAATAGTAAAAAAAATTCAAATTCAAGCGTGCGACAGATCCTACTAACTCCTTGTGGCTTCTATCATTGAACGAACCGAGTAGGAAAAAAATTGAGCAGAGCGAACTGTTTCTTCGTCGTTAAGTTTTGTGTATTCTTTTAACTTTCTTCTTCTTCTTTTTTTACAGTAAGATTCTGGACCCCACAATAGAAAGTACTTTCACACTTTTTATATCAAATAATACTGGAGTTTATAATTTTATTTTATTTTATGAACAAAAATCAATTGAGTCAAGAATAATGTTCTCATCGCGTTGTCATCAGAGCCTTGGGAGAGGGACGGAGGAGTAGGCGATACGGTTGCAGAGGTGGACGGAGAGTCGACAGAAAATGATTATTCTCCGGGATTACTGAGAGTCTTCAGAAATGGTAAGTTGTTCAATGTTTGTTCTTGTGCTCATTTCATGGGCATAAGCAAAATTTCAAGATTGGATGGCCAAACATTTAAAAAGAAATCGAAAGACTATATTTAAAATTGTTCTTCTAAGTGTAGGTTTTACATATATATGAGTATATAAAAAATATTATAATTATAGTAGAAATTTAGAATTCATCCGTCCTTGTCTTGGCTCATACGTTGGAAGAAAATTGATCAGAGCGAACTGTTTCTTCGTCTTTAAGAAATAATTTTAGAATATTATTTCTTCTTTTTTCTGATACTTTTCTTTCTGTTTAATGGATAGTGTGGTATTAGTAAATTCTGGACCCACATGAGAAAGTACGTTCTTTTTGTATCAAATACTGGAGTTTTCTTATTTTATTTTATGATTTGCTCTAGTGTTTGCCATTGGCTTAAGAATTTATTAATTTTGTCTTTATTTAATTTTTTTTTCTTTTGCATTTGATAATTTTGCGTTCAATTTTTTTATAGTTATAGGTTCGTCTCGAAGTGAATTCAGAAAAGTAAAAAATTATGAGAATTATCCAAATATTTTGGGAAATATTGTCATATTTTTTCTTGGATATTTCTCAAAATATTTTGGTAAACATCATAATATTACTAATTTCGATTCCTCTTGTCAAGACAAATCTATAATCAACAAAAGTTTGATCACGCAAAATTAAAAAAATACAAAAGAAAATTGAATACAGACAAAATCGGAAAATCCTTAAGCCAATGGTACTAGAAAAATCAATTCAATCAAGAATAATGTTGCGAAGTCATTTTCTTGAATTCATCTAGATGGGTCTCTTGACTCGGCTAAATCATTCTATACAAAACTCTTTATTTTTTTGGAAATGATTTTCAGACTCGCTTTTTTATTAATGCGCTACATTTCTTGTCTTTTAGTGCAACTAATTTTATTACTTAGAGACAAGAAATGGAGTACATTTATTAAAAAAGGGAGTGTGAAAATCATTCTTCTTTTTCTTTGTGTCAGTGTATATCATGATTCAGAGTATATACACAGTATTTAGCTATTTGGTTTTACATACATAAGACTCACGGATTAGGAGAAGAAAAATATAAGAAGAGAAATTGTCCATGATTTTTTAGGCCTTGAAATTACGTAGAAAAAAGAACCTCGGATGCCCGGGTGAGAAAAAATGGAGCACCTACCAACCCATCTTCACAGACCAAGAAATACCAGATCGCCCTTTGAAATTCGGGGGTGATGGAGGGATGGTACCATTCGAGCCGTTTTTTTCATGCTTTTCCCAGAGGTCTAGAGAAAGCTTCACACCCAAAGGAGCTTGTTGGGTATTTTTGTTCGAGACTGGTTTGCAAGTAATGTATTTACCTAATTATTCTAACTAAAGCTTGACCGTGGAAGCTCTATCCTTCATTTCTCTATTAGTTTTCACAAATATTGAAATTGTTAAGGCTTAAATTTTATGGAAAACCATCTAAAAACAAGAACCTCGATAATCAGGTGCCCGAGTTAGATTACGTGCTTTACATACATGATCATACTCACGGATGACTATTATTATTATGATAATTATGCTGTTTTCTATTTGTTATTTTTATTTTAATAGCGTCTCATATTGCTAGCATCCTTGTTTGTTCTCAGCACTTTCCAATGCATATGGACATATTTTTCTCCGTGAATCATACGACCCATCCCGGAGCTTCTGTGGAATTTGCTTCGAAGAGAAACAAAATTGGCGAATGTTCAGAAGCGAAAATTGCTCTCACTCCTTTTGTTATGATTGCACAAGCAAACACGTCGAAGCAAAGGTCCTAAACAACATCACAGTGATTTGTTGCCCTGGAATAGATTGCAAAGCCGAGTTAGGTTTCGAAGCTTGTCGAAATATTGTCTCAAAAGACATCATTGCCCGCTGGGACGAGTGCTTGTGTGTGGCGCTAATCCCTGAATCCCAAAGAGTGTATTGTCCTTTCAAGGACTGTTCAGCTATGCTAGTCAATGACACAGGGAAGGCAATAGGGAAGACAGAATGTCCTGCATGTCGAAGATTAATTTGTGCCAAGTGCCATGTTCCGTGGCATACAGAGTTTACATGCAAAGAGTTTGAGAGGATTGGGGTGGAAGGAGAAGGGAGAGATGATTTGTTGGTGGAGGAACTTGCAAAGAAGAAGAGTTGGAGGAAATGCCCTAATTGCAAAATGTGTGTGGAAAAAAGTGAAGGGTGTTCGCACGTTACTTGTTGGTGTGGGTTTGAGTTTTGCTATATGTGTGGATCACAATGGGATAAATCTCATGTTGGATGTCGCCGAGGTCAAGAGTATGAGACCTCCCGGAACCTTCCCTCTCCTCTCCCTCCCCCTCCCCTCCCTTTCCTACAGGGTCCAATTTCGTCTCTCCCCCTCCCTTTCCTACAGGATATGATTTCTTCTCGTTAACGAACCCCACCGGACCCTACGTTGTCCTCGAAGATAATGAGGGTGAAATATTCAGAAGACCATTATTGTCTTCCTGCCTCTCTCTCAGCAGTCGATCGGATGTTTTTTTTGGATAAGGATGGAGAGGCAAGTACCGTGTAATAAGCATAAGATCATGTCACTGGATATTGGAGTAATGCATTGAGTAGTTTGAGGTAATTTGTTAGAACTGTAATTATAAAATGAACTATTGTTGGGCTTGGATGAGCGCAATGAACCCTTGCTAATTCGGCCCACTACAGCCATATTTTACGAAGTTATTATGACTCAGATTTTTTACCATTACAGACAAGCCACAAGCACCGAACAAAAGAAGAAGAAAAAAATGTTATCTACAATGTTAAAGCAACAAATCTAGTGGCTGCTTTCCATGAGTAGTGGTGGCTTATTTGTGTTATATGTTTTGTTGGCATTGCTAAAGTATATTAATTCTTTTTAATCGGAGGCGGTTTCACACTTGAGGTTGACCACCCTCAAGGAAAAATTTTATTTAGAAATACATGTAAAAATTTTAGGTTTAGTTTAGTATAGTCATTGTTGAACACCCTAATTACAAATATTTGAACACCCTACTCAAAAATATTTGAACACCTAGCTCAACAAGCCAGCCCACAAATTAATTTTATGTAAACACCCAACTAAAGTCTAAATTCTTCCCATAGATGGTCAATGTATACTCTAAAGCCTTTTATATTTTATTGTTACATGTGACAAATATATATGGGGTTTTGTTTGAACATTTATACTGTGGGAGTGGCTTCCCCGGAGTGACCTCTTTGGACCGCCCTGGACGCTGAAGGTAAGGGGAAGTCGCTGTGGCCTCACCGTGATCCTGGCCGCTGAGCAAAGCAAGCAACCTGCACACTGAACAACCGTGTTAGTGCCTAGCCCGGACGGTGGTTGCCCGAGACGGCACTCCGACGGCCTAGTTAGTGACCGGAGAAGACGATGTGTAATCAATGCAGGGAGAGAGAGTGAGTAAAGACTATTTAATGAGGAGAGAGACCGCCTTCAATACGGTAGGTGAGAGGGGTATTTATAGGCACCGTGGGGCGTACCTCCCACGCCCCTGGGTAGCTCACGCGCGCTG
>JAXBDA010003424.1:0-34782 GCA_036023075.1 Gaultheria prostrata
GGGTGGTGCTGTGCAGGGGGATGCACAGCACCGTGCTGTGCACCCGCATGGCGCGGCCGTGCCGGTATTTTTCCGACGATCGGACACGTTCACCGCGTAGAGCTTGTCGAGTACTTCAAGTGTGCCAAAAATCAACTCGATCAGATATCTTTAAGTGCCTCATCGGAACACAAATAACTTAAAAAACTAGTTTTGATCCAGTGTTTGTGTCCATTTGTGTTCCATTTCTTTTCAAGTTATTTATGTTCCGATGACGCACTTACAAATATCCGATCGACTTGATTTTGGTATGCATATAGTATTCGACGAGCTCTACGTGGTGAACTTATCCGATCATCGGAACAAGGTCTGCGCGGCCTCGCCACAGCTGCACAACACGGTGCTGTGCGTGATTCGAACCGTAGTATCGCAGACAAATTAACTCTTGGGTGATTTCATTGACGATGTTGACCTGAGATTTTTTTCCAGTAAAGAAGAGTTCAGAATGACTTTTAGTGTCATAATTTTCATTTGAATGGGACCACATTCCATCACAAAGGTTGCATAAAAATGCAGTTTTTTCTAGGTAATTTAAAATATGTTATGCTATTCCCTCCGTCCCCAAATTTTAGACCTTTTTGGGAGTTCGTGCCATTTTTCAATTGATTATATCTCGTAATTTACATTGTTTTACATGATTTTGAAAACATTATCTTATAAAACTAATTGAGATCTATCAAACAAGATCCATATTGAATATAAAATTCATAACCGATTTAAAGTTTTACTCCAGTAAGTATTTTTTTTCCCGGTTAGAATAGAACTAGGACCAAAATTTGGGAACGGAGGGAGTAATATCTATAAGAAAATTTCTAATGAATAGTATCCGGCCTAAATGATCAATTGATCTTGCGATGCCATCAACCGCTAGCGAGACCCAATTATAATCGAGACAAAACGCCGTATAGACTGACACAACACATAAACTGATAACCACGTCAATACAAATTGAAACCCAGACGAAAAACTTTTTGGAGACCTATGATCACCAGGTGATTACTATGATGAATTTTCAGACCATCATATCTAGTTAAGGTCATATTGGTGGGCTATGATAATTTGATCAAATTGGTGGGTGGTGCTATGAGTTAAAAGATATACGCATCTCGTTCCAAATTGTTCGTCCCTCCTTGTAAAATCGTGTATTTTGCACGTAAAAAATAAAAATCCCATTGAGAAGAATTTTTTTTCAAAAAAATCTCGTAACTACGTTATTTTTTGCTTGCAAAACACACGGTTGCCAATACGGGGAGCAATTCCTTTGGCAAAATACATAAACTGGTTTATTTTTTTTTGTCTTTATTCAAATTTTTTAGGCATTTAGGAGTATTAGTTTTGGGTCAATTTTTTTTGTGAATTATTGATTCGTCTCGACGAGAAGGATCTAAAATATATAAAGTTATTAACCAAACTAAATTTTTTATAAATAAAGACAAATAATCCACAAAAATTCGGACTACTTTCGTCTATAGTGAATTTAAAAAAAAAATTGGCTTTAATTTTGTACTTTCTAGATTTCTCTCGTCGTCGAGACGACCCAATAATCTATAAAAATTCAACACAAAGCTGACAAATATGATTTTTTTTTTTTGAATAAAACCCAAAAAAATAAACTGATTGGTTTAGTTTGCCAAAGCACAGAGAGTATCTAAATTCAACAACTTTTATGTGGTTGCTTGCTCTCTAAATGAAAATAAATGGGAAACAAATGGGAGAGAGAAAGGCCACCTACCATGAAAGGAACAGAAAAAAGCCACCACCGGCGGTTGGTTTTCTCTTCCCTCTTGAACAAAAACTTCTGCAAACAATCAAGTTTCCGATGATCTGAGCCGTGAAAAGACAGATCAAACCCACAATTCCAAATCTAAATGCGCGACTTTCCGGCAAATAACACAGTTTCCCATCCAACTTGAGATCCTTCCACTGCAAAATACCCAGAACAAAATCAACTCAATTTCGGCACAAACAAACCAAATCGAGCCTTATGTCCCAACCAATTGGGGTCGGCTAATGTCATAGAGATCTAACGGGGCTTTTTACGAGCCGGCTGTCAAATCAAAATCAAATCAAATTCGGCAAAAAAGTAAAATAAAGAAAAGAACAAGGATTAACCAAATTTAACCGTACCTTTGTTCTTTGGAATTCAGAAGCTATGCAAAGTGAAAAGGAAAGAATTCCCAGGATTATGATGATTACAGAAAGAATTGTTGTGGAAACTACAGAGTGGGTTTTTTCCATATGGGTGTTTTTGGTTTTTGGTTTTCGAAATTGGGGATTAATAAGTAAGAATTGTTGTGGAAATTAGAGAGTGGGTTTTTTCCATATGGGTGTTTTTTGGATTTGATTTTTGAAATTGGGGATTAAATATGGAGTGGGGAAGGAGGAGGAGGATTGCGGATTACTCAAAGGAAAGAGAGGTTTGGTGGAGTCTTTCTTCATTTGCTTGGGTAGAGAGGTACCATATTATTACTAGCTTGGTTGTAATTAGAGAGGTTTGGAATATTTTGGTGGCCAGGTTTTGTTTGATCTCTATCTCTTGTGGGTTGACATTTTTGAGCTGGTGAACTGCTTCAACAATGGTGGGGTTGCCTGGCTATGGAGTTAGAGAGAGAGAGAGAGAGAGAGATGCATTCACAATGGTGGGGTTGCCAGGCTATGGAGTAAGAGGAAAAAAATTTCAATGACAAGCGGTTACATGTGGTGCTCGCTCGTGCAAATCCAGCCTTCCAAAAATGCAACAGACGACCCGGATTGAAAGTGTTAGATAGATTTTTAAAAAATGAAAAAAGAGAAGGAAAAACATGTTTTTATCGGGACCGTCTGTTGCATTTTTTGACAGCCGGATATGCACGGGCGGAAGCACTGAAAAATTCTGGGAGAGAGAGATGCATTACTTGGAGTATTTAATTAAGGGGATATTATTAGGATGCTCATAACCGATATCTGGTATTAATGAATTTCATAAGTATGTGGCTCCTCTCCAGTAATTGGGAGAGAAGCTTCCCACCTTTTTCCTGCCATAGTTAGTCCATATTGATGAACCGAATTGCACATTACGTAGATTTCGTCGAGTACTTCAATCATGAAAAAGTATGTGCTTATGAGATACTATTTGATAACTAATCGGATCATATTAATCTTGAAAAAATATACTGGATACACTTGATAAAAATAAAATTTTCCATTGTTTTCAAGATAAATGCTTTGGGATCAGGTATCAAACGGCATCCAATCAACACGAATTCCTGATTGGTTGAAGTACTCAACTGGATTTACGTAATGTACAATTCGGATCATCAACGTGAGTTCGGTATGGTCCCGGAAAAAAATGGATTGGACATGAAAGCTTCTCCTCTCCCGGGAGTGGAGCCAGATCCATTTCATAAAGTGGGAATTAGATGCTATTCGGTCCGTTAAAAAGAATATGTATTTTTCCCGTTCGGTTTATTTATGACCCTTTTCTTGGTCTATTCTAACGATTCACTCTGTTCACTTTTTAAACATCGTCAAGAACATCAACAATGTCATGCAGTAGCTTCCGCGCCAGCAAGGTACGGTAACCATGGGATTGTTTGAGATGTGAAACACAATTCTATTTGGCGAAAATTGGGCACCGATTCGGTATTTATACTTTATTGCTTGTTTGTCATCACATAAATGTTTTCCGAAAACATGCCGAGCCATATTTGATTAATATGATTTGTGGCATGACTGCTGCTCTCGACGAGGTCTAAAAAATTAACGGTTTTCAACATAAAAATCGACCTTGGAAAATCCATAAATAGACTAGACATGAGGGTTTACTCTCTTTAAAAAGTAGTTGAAGAGGATCTAATTCCTTTGACAAAAGTTTGTGCGTGAAGATTTGTGTGCACTTAGTACACAAATGTGCCATGAACTATATGATGCACGTGAATCTCATACAAAATTTACAATTGCAAACAATTTAAATTTATTCAAATAAATGTGTACCTAACATTACTCTATTATATGCGGTCGTTTGGTATGGAAACGTAAACGTGAAAGAAACTGTGGATTTTCACTTATGACTTATGAGACGTACTATTTTGTAGTACTAAAGAAAATTGGCTTTGGGGAAACATCCAAAATCAAAATTTGATAAAAAGTTTTAAAGAGAAACTCTAAAATATGATTTGGATTCACTTTTTTCTTGTTTTTTTTTTTTAACTTTCAATTTTACTTCAATCACACACAAATAGTCCTCCGTCCCAATTGACTGTCTATTTTTTGAAATCCAACTAAGTGGGCAAAATGATTTCCATACCCCTCTTGATAATTTCATTCATTTTCTTGTCTTTTAATGTAAAAATTGAACATAAAAGTGCACTAGAAAAGAGTGTGCAGTTATATAAAAAAAAAAGGGTGTGTAAATCACTTTCCGGGCACAAACTTCAAAATTTTGAACTTTCTAAAAAATGTCCTTCCTCCAAATTAGAGAGTAGTCCTTTCAACTTTCGAAATAAGGGCATGAGAGGAAAATCATAGAAATTTGTACTTTGATTTTAAAATGAACATATAATTTGGGACGGAGGAAGTACACAACAAAAAATTCTCAATTCTTACTGAGGTGAACTGCGTAAAAGAAAACTTCGCCAAAAGTTTAGTCTGATTGCTAATTTTGGGCCTAAAATTGTTTCACTCTACAATAGTAGTTTTTAGTGTGCTTTAGAAATTATGTTGTGTGCTAATTTTGGGCCTATAAGTGTTTCACTCTACAATAGTAATTTTTAGTATCCTTTAGAAATTATGTTGTGTGGAATTTTAATTACAAAAAAATAAATTTAAAATTCCATCTTATATAGTACTCCATCCGTCCCTTTTTAAGTGATCCATTTGGGAAACATGTATTTTGTGGACGTTAAAAGAGACACTTCTGTAGAACGTTTTTAAATTTTTTTTACACCAAATTAAAGTACTCAATGAGCACTTTAATTTGATATAAAAAAAATTAAAAAATTATATAGAGAAATATGTTTTTTAGGGGTTTGAAATTGCACATATTCCCATATGGATCACTTAAAAAGGGACGGAGGGAGTATTGCATAATGATTTTTCATGAAGAGGAGCCTTCAGTGTGACAAGTGTCACTTTTTAAAACCCCTTTTTATATTGATAAACTCCAAGCAAATATTTTAATGGTATCATGTTCTAAAAAGGAATGATTTCCAAAGAGATCACAAGCCATAAAAGTTCTAAATATTTTTACGATTTAATTGTTTTGAAATCCAATTAATCCAAACACTAAGATAATTTAAATCTAGGGGTAAGTGGGGTCAAGTCCTTTGCTTCCTTTGAGCCTTTCAGGACTTCGAACCAGTACACCGCACCATTCCTAACCAAAGGAAGCAATGGGAGACGGGGCAGAGAAACAAAAGTTGACAAAAAAAATAAAGGTTTTGAAATCATACAAATTTCGATTATATCGCCATTTCTATGTACAAGAATCTTGAGTTTAGATAAAGACCTGGATGATTCATCATTTGTTCAATTCAAGAAACGTTCAATAGGAATCAATCGAATCTATTTATCAAAATCTCGATTTACATATATTTGGGTAAGAAAATACGTTCAAATTTAAATCTTTTTTATTTTGTGTTTTTGTAGATTGTCGCGCATAACATGCACGTGTTCTTTTCTAGTTTATACGAACACACGCGAAACGTAAAATTAATTTCCCAGATTTTATAGCATTTGATGGCGGGCCGTGGGGGTCTTATTTCAGAAAAATCCTATCTACTCGTACATTTTTTTTATTTCAAGTGGCTAATTATGAAGTTAGTTTCTCTAATATGTTCATTTGTATATTTCTTTGTTTCCTGTTGCCTTATTGACAATTCATTGGACTGTTAATAGCATTTTTCATCCTAAATTATCGATTTTTTAATAAACTCCAACGTAGCATGTTTGTGCCATATTAATGGGCTGAACCAAGCCCAATAATATAAACCTTTAGGTTTTCTTAAGTTGGGCTTTGCTTATAATAGGTGGGCTGGGCCTGCTACTCTTTGGTTAGGTCCGGTCCTTGTGTAGCCCTAAAATGCAAAGATATGCCTTCTGCATCTCCTCTTTTGTTATCCACTATGGCACATGCACCATTTTATTTTGACGATTTTAATTTTTAAATAATTTCCTCCCAAATATTATCCTCCTAGATGACTGTGATCCCAATATGTTGAAGGCGAATTTGTAATTGAGTACAGAAAATAATAATCGAACCTTAAAAATCATGAACAGTATTATATTTGGGTATGATCTGATGTGTCATTTTACATGACCTAAATACTTATACTATGTGAGGTCTAGTAAGTGATGTGATTCACGCGTTATACGGGCACTACCTCGAACCAACTGTAAGGTGATAAATGTAAAATCACTCACTCTAATTGCCATACCCCACATGCCCACATTCCGCTCAACAACCCGCTCCTCCACTTGCCCACCCAATGAAATCACTCATGCACACACGGAGTGTGTGTCCAACCTCTAGTAGGAAGTACTAAAAGAGAAGAAACTATGGATGTCTCACACTGTATCTCGGGATTGATTCCCACTCCTCACTCCTCTCTCCCCCATATAATAGAGTAGGAATGACGAATGAAAATAAAAAGAAAAAGAATGAGTATGTTTTCGACGACAGGGAATCAAAATGGGCCAAATTGTTTGAACATACCAAACTCAGAGCGGCATTTTGGCCGTAAAGGATGGAAGTAAAGAAAATTATTCGAACACTAAGCCACATAAAGTGCATGCGAGTGCGTAAGCGTGAAATCGTCTATCAAGAACATTGCAAAGTATTAAAATTTGCGAGAGCAAGGATTAAGAACGCGAGCGCATAATGAGAATTGAGAGCGCGAGTCCCCACTGAAAGATTATGTGACTAAAATTGAACATACCAAACTTGAGCGGCAAATTGCATTGTTTGGTAACCTATTTGTCAGCTTTGTTTCAACCGTTAGTGGAATTACCCTGTTTCGCTGATTAAAAAAATAATTTGTAGATTTATCAGTTTAATTTCAGGCAGTAAGCTTTCCTCTCTTCCACACATGCTCTCAAGTCTCAAATGGCATAAATGGGACTCAACGGTCCAGTTGGGCCTTTTATAGGCTCTTCTTAGACCCATTTTGATGATTGGAATCATTTGCTTTGAGAGCTGGTTAAGCAGAGTCGGTTCTAAAGTTTCGGAGGCCGGAAGCAAAGTCATAAAATGGGTCTCTATATATTTTCAAGCTAATTTTTGTCCAACAAATATTCATCATAAATAATCATTACAAAAAGTTCACCATGCAAAAATTATAACATATCGTAGAGAAAAAAAACAAAAGCAAATAGAACACTTCAAAATCTAACATTGGAAGATTGATTTGCTCGCATTTTTTACTGCAAACATTGTAATTAAGTCTTGATAGTCAAGCTTCTTCACCAAATCTTTCTCAATGGATAATATAGCCAATCTATTTAAAACTAAGCCTTAAGTTACATGATATTTCAATTACGTAATCTTGTTTTTGGGGCCCCAAATCTTGTATTGGGCTTATTTATACCTAGGCCATATTCAAAAACTAGTTGGACCATATACATACATACATAAAGGGCTAATATATTTGGGGGCTCCTAATTTTGGGCTTCTATGGGGGGCCAAAAGTGCTGGCTTTCTTGGCTTTGTGTCAAAGCCGATACTGTGGTTAAGTCAAAGAGGCGGCTCTACACTAAAGAGCATATTTGCGCAATCGAATGAGAAATCAGTAGATGAACAATTGCTTGATTATTAATATTGAGAGTAATGTATTTGATACTGGTTATAATGGGGTTATTATGCAAAGCTTTGAAAAGATGAAAACTTGTCGAGGGCAATTGTAATATCCTACATACTATGTTATTTTTGGGTAGCATTGTTAATATTAATAAGAATTTTTTTTGTTTATGTATATGGTTTTTAGAGAAAGTAGAAATTTCAGAACACCCTTCCAAAATTCCTGGAATCGCCACTGGGCTAATAACGTTAAAGATGTCAAAAATCATATTGATCGTATATTGGTAAATATGATTTTGGAATTCCTGTATCGTGGAAAAAATTGAAATAACGGATGAATTTTTTGCAATAGAAATGCATTCCAAAACATATCAAACAATATTTGACCAACGTGATTGTTGGGCCCGAAGTGCCTCTATGAATTTGGTTACACAATGCCACTCCTTGCGACCGCTCTAAAAACAGACTTGCAGGTGCGATGTCGAATGTCATAAAAGACTTAAATAAAGCCTTCCTAACACCAATTAGTTTAAGGAGAGATGGCAGAAAAGCGGTCTGACAAGTGGTATTAGAACCAGGAGGTCATGGGTTTGAGTCGTGGGAGCCTCATCGTGAGGGAGGGATTGCTGGGCCCGGAGTGCCCCATGGACCTGGTTACACAATGTCACTCCCTGTGACCGCTTTAAAAACAGACTTGCAGGTGCTATGTCGAATGCCATAAAAGACTTAATTAAAGCCTTTCCTAACACTAATTGGTTAAGCGGTCCGACAATTGATTTTTTGCTTGACGGTTATCAACAAGTTCTAAAAACTGAAGTGATTTTGATCATCAAAGTGGACTCAAAATGGCCCAAAAGGAGCTTCAATACAACTGTCCAGTTCCAAAATGATACTGCAGATGATCTTTTCTCATTAGCGTTTTTTTTTTTTTTTTTTCTTTTTGAAGTTCATATCATTTTCTATAAGGGAGCATCTCTTCTGAGGACCCATTCCCACTATACCCCTCAAGACCCCACTTTATGGGCCCACAAGGCTTATGCCAGTGATCCGAACCCTTCTCCTCGTAAACCTTTATGAGACGAACCAATATGCAAAAATTAATTTAATCTGATATCGATAGACACAGTAATTAATCGTGTCTTGCTTTATAAAATGTACAGTAAATACTATCAATTTAGAACTGATGGTTCAATTTGTAAAACAAGACATGAATAATTCCTATATCTACCTCTATCCAACCAAATTAATTTTCTACATATCAGTTTGTCTCAACCAATTTTATGAGGTAAACGGTTCAGATCACTGTTGTGGGCCTTGTGGAGCCCACAAAATGACATCTTGAGGGGTATGGTGGGGGTGAGACTCTTGGGGAGCTTACCCAATCATATATTGGGGTTGTTTTGGAGTTGTGGCTCACAGCTGACCAGGCTATCTATTCTAGGGTTGAAAATGGTAAGCCATTCATGGCCTATTTCTAGATCTGCATGCTTAGCGGAGAAAATGAAAAAATAATGATCTGGTGTACCAAGAATTTTATATAAGTAATGGATACACCTCTATATCTGTTTCTTTTAATACAAAAAGCTGAAGTGCTGAACACATGATGAAGATCAAATTTACTACTACTGTATTAAGTTTTTCAAAATATGAAGACAAGATCAACAACCCACCCATGCAACCTGATATTTCTTTTGTGGATGTCTGCAAAAGTTGGATTTGGGATACCCGTAGTGATCCAAATCACTACATCCCCGTAATGACCTCAATTATGAGCCCTCTATAATCTATATTTGGGATCGGAACCGTACAATTTGTTGGATACGCTGAGTAGATTATTCATGTAAAAAATCAAATTAATTGGATATTGGTAGCCATATGTTCGAGTACCACTTATATGGATGACCAATATCATTTGGAGAATATACTTTAAGACAAATTTGTCTCAATTGTGTGTCTACCCATCTCCGATAATCATAATTTTTTGTACCCATGATGTGCTCAACATTCATGAAAAAATGAACGGTTCCGATCTCAACTGAATATTTCAGAGGGCCCACAATTGAGGTCACTACGGGGATGTAATGACTTGGCTCACTACGGGAACTCCATGTCCCTGCAAATTGACTGTTTTATAATCAAAGGTTAGTTTCACCAACCTCCCCTCCCTTGGAAGTTTTTGAAAAATACAAGGACCCCCCTTGAGTATAAACTACTAGTCCCTCAGTATAAACCAAATGACACATATGTCCTTCAGTATAAACTGCTATTTTTCTAGTCCCTTTATTGTTTCACGATCATCTCCAGTTTAATTTCTTTCACTGACTAGCTAGTAGTATTGATTAGTGTTTCTTTTATTAATTGCTTCTTGTTATTTTCTCTTAATCTTTCAATTTTGTTGTCTCATATTTTTCAAATTTATTTCATTCCTTGATATTTGCTTTTGGTTTTTTTGGGTAACGTAATCCAATTAGACTAACAAACCAAAAACATGGACAAACAAGGACAAGGCATTGAGAGTCATACAAGAACAGAAAATAAAAATACATAGTATCACTAGACCAACATGTTTTATTGACTACTAGTTCTATTTCGGGGGCTAATATGCATATTAAATTTTTTCGCTTGTACATACTTGAGGAATATCCAATTATTTGAGATTCAATTGATACCATACCTTCTCAGAGAAACTTTGAATATTGATCTAGGACCTCTACTTTTAGTAACAATTGTAGCAGCACATTTGGTGGTACTAATTTTGCACCCTATTCCTTAAAAAAAAAAAGGTGATTTTATTATTATATAGACCCATGTACTATCTCTTTAGCTCAGTTTCATTTTGAACTCATTTAAAAACTAACTTTACACTAATTCCCAAATCTCCTCGTCTTGTAAATCTTATTCAGAAACCTAATTTTTCTCTACTCTCATGATAACATATGATGATCTCAAAGTGCCCTCATCTTTCACGAAGATATTTTGATTTTCAAACTGTTCTAATGAGAAGCCTCAAGCAAGTCATGACAAAATTAGCATCGAAATCAGTATTAAGATATGGACGATAAGGGAAAAAGAAGAAAAAAATGATGTGATTTGAAGGGCAATTTTATTTTTTTGAGCGGCAAAGAAAATTTCATTCATTTGAAGGGCAATTTTATCGCTTAATAGCTAAATTTGATACTCTTAGTGGTACTTAACTAACGGAAGGAGGAATCTTATCAATAGTTTCAAAAAGGAGAGATAGAAATGTCATTTAAAAACCTTTGAGAGGTCTCTATAATTGTAAAAAAACCTTGGGGGGAGTTAGTGAAAATGACCCTATAATATACTCCCTCCGGCCCTTTTTAAATGATCCATATGGGAATACGTGTAATTTCAAACCCCTAAAAAACATATTTCTCTATAAAATCTTTTAATTTTTTTAATACCAAATTAAAGTGCTCATTGAATACTTTAATTTGGTGCAAAAAAAAAAATTTAAAAATGTTGTACGGAGGTGCCTTTTTTAACGTCCACAAAAATACACATTTCCCAAACGGATCACTTAAAAAGGGACGGAGGGAGTAACTAAAGTTGCAACTTTTCTGTTCCCATAGCCTTGTAATAAGAGATCTAGAGCCACCTCCTTTTCCATCAGAAAAGTCGCACCATAGATACAATCATGATTAAGTATATGTATAAAAAATGTATTTATCTCTTCATTTATTTAAAGGGTTTTTTTTATTGGTCCATGATTTCAAAGTACCTTATTGGTCTATGACGAGTCCTCCAATCAAGCTAAGACCGACCCGCTTACAGTTCTACGACCGAGTGGGTGAAGAATTTCAGTTGGAGGTTATACCATAAGTGTTATGTGCAAGGATTTTGGAGTCAGGATTTTACTTTAGTGATGATGAACGAACTTAAAGATGTTATAGTGCAGGCACTACAAAGGTTTTGTGCATAAGAACGACGTGGTTTGCCCACATTTAAAGTTATTTAGTACTGTAACTAAGGGCTTGTAGCTTAGTGATTATCTTCTGGTTCTATCACAAGTGAGACCAAAGTTCGAGCCTCGGCAGGGCATTTGGGGTAGCTTCTTGGCCCCCCTGAACTAACTTACTAACTCCCCCACTGATGTATATCGAATGACAAAAAAAAAAAAAAAAAAGTTGTTCAGTACCGTATTAAATTTACATTAGTTCAAACACCCTATAAAATGCTTAAATGTGTACAAAACTTCATCGTTTTGCTGCTCATACCATTGTAGGCTTGTAGCGCATTGGAGCACTACAACATCCACGAATCCATGGCGAACAGGTACGTTAAAATTAAAAGATGAAATCGACTTTAGATAAAGATCAAAATAACAAACTAAAAACTACAATAAACGATGTTTGTCATATGCACGTATCACAGCCAATCGTCGTTGAATGACATGCTTCTTTTCTTTTGTTCGATTTCTTGATTGGTTTATTCCCTTTTATGTTGATCTAACACTTTGATACAAACAAAGTATATTTGCAAAAAGACAAATTTCGAAGTTTGATTTTTCTTAATTTAGATGTCGTGATTCGTAATATTTTACTTGGTCCATTAAATTTGTTTTTGGACTATTTTTTGGGCATTTATATCGATACAAAAATTCGAGGACTAAAGAATTTCTATAGAATAAAAAAATAATTAAAAAAATCTAGTGGTGGCTGGCCTATGTCATTTGAAGATAATTTTTTTATTTTTGTATAACAGTATTCTTTAAAATTGTTGTAGTGGCCACCACCGGCACTCATTCCCCTCAAGGGGGTATTATCTAGGGGCACACTCTGTGCTGTTATCAATTAACACCCTGGGGTTATTGTTTTTGGCAAGCCATATCTAATCCGGTTGCGTAAAAACTTGTCAGACCAATAATAAAACGTGGGTCTGAGATTAGTCATCCGGACCCTACTTTAATACCCCCTCTGCTCCAGCATCCAAACGAGCTCTTAGGTCCATCCTTGAGTTATGCGCAAGAATCAAACCACACATAAACTCAAGGGGTTGGCAAAATGGTCTTGACTTGGGACTTCGGGGTTTGCTCCCACCAAAAGTCTAAGGTTCGATTCCCTTGCCAGCAAAACTCTTGGCAGCATTGAGAATTATGTCCGGTTGTTATCTCTTGTGCCCCAGAATTAGTTGAGATGCGTACAAATTTGCCCGGACATCTGGTTATCAAGAAAAAGAATCAAACCACACTTCTGTCACTGGTTCTCTCTGTCTCACTGAGTTCCACACTCCTCTCTATCGCTCCAATAAGAGGGTGAAAAATAGAATTCTCTTCCTTTTTTTGATACTTGAGCATTGATTCATCAGCACTAGTAAGAGGGATATAGACTAGAAAATGTATTAAATTTAAAAGTTATGCAGGAGATAAATACTGTAATAAAAAACCAGCTAAACAAACTAAATTTAGGACAAGAGGCACTAAAAGCAATGTGTACTACTTAGTTCGAGTAGCAAACGCGTACTACAATTGCTTTTTCACCTTGATGACTATCACAAAATATTTCGAGTTTAACTTCTGTTGCACCAAAAGAAATTACGTGTGTAGACATTACACCCATATGCCCACACATACATATTTACATATTAAATTCAATAAATGAGTTGAGTCGAGTTGAATAATTAGTAGCTCAAACTCGACTCGATCGAAACTCAATGAACCGTAAAAATATGTCACAAGTTTAGATTATGGTTCCCTCGAGCCAATCGATCTCAAACTAGTTAAATTTCTGTAAGCCAATCACGAGTCTGTTTTTTTTTTTTTTTTTTCTTTTCAAATATTAAAAACCCATCAAAGTAGTAATTTTTCCAAGCTTGTTTTACAATTAAGCTTTTGAGTTTCAACAATACGGTCAAACTCCGATCATTATGTGATGAATTAATCTCAAACGAGCTTTTATAAAGTGACAAGTTCCCTTTTTCCTCACTTTAAAGCATATAATGCTTTGTTGTAAAAGAGGAGGTTTAATATTAATTTGTTCGGATACTATAATATGACCCAATGATCCTAGTAAGGTTTCTGATTTACATCATGAGTCATGACCAAGTACAATACAATTTATAAACAAATGGCAGGAAAAGAGCTAAAGCGGAAAAAAGATACCCTGTAATCAATTATTCAATTACTTTGCGTTCTTGATGGTGAATAATGCCATATGTGTGCCATCTTATGAATGAATCAAATTATCAAATGGAAGATGATTGGTCAGTTCTTACAAAGTGGGTTTTCAAAGATATCTTTGTTTGTCCTTAGGAATCATCCTTTTTTTTTTTTCTGACATATACTCCCTCCGTCCGGATTTATTGATCCGCAAACATATTTTTTCAAATCCGAAAATGTTTGTCCATTTCCAAAAGTTAAAGGGTAAAGTATGATGAAAATACACAAAAAGTAATAAAAAAAAGGTAATAGAAAAAAAGTTTCAACCCCAAAATGGACCTACAAATCCGGACGAAGAGAGTAGTATGCAAGGGCTATGGCCAGGATTTCCTTAACCCAAAAAAGAGCCCCTAATGATGTTGACTGAGATTCTTTTAATATGTTTTCTAGCAGACAAAAGTGCACTAAAAAGTAGATTATAGTGGGGGCCCTTCACAAGATTAGGGTGCTCTTTCACACCCATACACTGGAAAGTTATAGTTGGAGATTACTATTTTTTAGGGTGATAGCTTATTCCATATATGTCAGAGATTATATTTTTTAGCATTCTCGCCACGGACGTGTTGGGGTGCAGATAACCTTTAGCAGTGGTTTAGACTGGGGGTGTAGGAGGCGGAGCCCCCCACAGGACAACGCAGAAATGATATTTTTGGACTTCAGTGTGTAATTTCGGCCCTAGGGACCTATTTATGTTGCAATTAGCATGTAATTATGGTTACACGTTTTAGAGAAAAAACAATGCGGGGGGGTGGGTGGGCAGATTTCAGAGAAATTGCGAGAAGACTTGTACTCTTGATTTCGATTTCATAGTGGATTGATGTGGCTCTCGTGATTTTTTCTCGTATTGAGGTTTTCCATGTATATTTTGTGTCTCGTTTTTCTTTCGATTTTTCATTACGCACGACTGTTTACTTTTCGTTTTGTGATTTATTATTCCCAAGATCCGTAGGGTGTTGTATGGTTTGAAAATCCTAACATGACGGCTGCGTTTGGGATCTGTCAAGTGTAATTCTTTTGGGGTCTATTTTTGTGCAACCTATTTGTTGGGTTTGATATCGAATGAGTGAATTGTAATTTCATTTTTCAAATGTGAAGTGGAATGAGTTCTGCCTTTACACCATATAAAGATTTTATAAGGAATTGCTCTAAGGACCATTATAGCTTTTTGTAACATATCTAGTCCACCTCTTAGTTATATAACACCTCTAATCCATTTTTTTGCATTTTGTAAGGTGTAAGGTTCACTCTCCATTTTTAATAGACAAGTATACCCTCACATTAAATTTAATGCACAATATACCATCGCAGGAAAAGTCACACGTACCGGAAAGTTCACAGGGAAATCACCGGCGCCGGAAATGTTTACTGGAAAAGTCATCAGCGCCAGAAAAGTCGCCGGAAATTTGGACTTCGCCGGAAAAGTCACCGGCGCAGATAACCATATCTGGAATCAAAAGTGGTGGTTATCTGGATTCACAAGATGTGGTCATTTGTACTATTATTTTATCAGATGTGGTTATCTGGAGTCACAAGATGTGGTTATCTTTTTTTTTTAAGCCTACTTGGGACCAGATCTGGTTATCTGAACTCGTAAGATGTGGTTATCTAGACTCATAAAATGTGGTTATCTGGACTATATCTTGTTTTTTAAAAGCCTAATTGAGATCAAATTCTCATCCACCCAAACACCATTGTTGTGTTTATTTATTCATACTATACCAAAGCACACTTTCTTTACTGAGGATTGCTTTTAGTTAGTAGAGTTGCATGTGCAAAAACCAAAAAAGAAAAAAAATACAACAACAGTAGTTGGCAAAAGTAAAAACGTATCTTTAAAAAACAAAAGAAAGTGGTCCACTCGAACTTTGTTTTGACTACTTAATGCTGCCCAACTGTACAACTTTAAAGCAAGATTTTTGTCTGCTAAAAATTTAACCGATTCTTCTTCTTCTCCCCCCCCCCCCCCCCCCCCCTCTTGTTTTTAAAATCCAACAACAGAAGGGAACTCTCTTCTCCTGCTACCACACAAATCAATTAATTACATAAACTCTTGATCTGTGCTCTTCTCCTGCTACCACACAAAAAGAATACCAACGGTCCAACAATTCAGGCAACAACTCTCTCTCTCTCTCCGAATTCCAGATCTTTCTTCTTCTTCATCAGTCTGAACGGTTTCCACTCGAACGGGGATCGTCCGTCGCCGGAGTTACTCATATTTGCCAGCGAAGGCTCTGAAATAGAAAAATCGATGGGGCCGTCGATCGCCGAAAAGTAGCCAGAAACAACGACTACATCACAGATCTGAACGGTTTCCACTCGAACAGGAATTGTCCGTCGCCGGAGTTGCAGAAAATGGTGACTTAATTTCAGGCAGAAAACGACGACGACGTGATGAGGTCACGATTTGACCATTTTTGCCGGAGTTTCACTGTGCTGGTGCTTGGCGGAGGTTCGCCGATTTCGCGATTGAGAGAGGAAGCAAAAGTGACGATGGAGAGAGAGAGAGAGAGAGAGAGTGAGAGAGAGAGAGAGAGAGATATTAGGGCCCAAGAATGACGTTTAGCGGTTTAGGTTTTGTTTTATATAGGCAGGGGCATTTGTGTCTATTGGACTTGCGTGTGGACCTTAAATGTTAGGAAATTATGGAGTGGATCCGCAACTTTATGAAATTGCTGTAGTGGACTGGGGAGCAACTGGCCCAAGATTTTATATCCAAACTACATGCTTAAGTTATTATTAGGTGGAGAAATCCTTACATTATGTTAATGATCACACATTCTACATCTGAGGGATGTGGAATTGTAATCTTTTTACGACCAGGAGAGGATTTATGAAGAGGCCACATGGGCAGATGACCTCCCAGACTTGTAAAAGTTCTTCTTAGACCTTTAAATAGGGGATCTCATTTTTATTTTAAAATGTGTTAGGGTCCAGTCTACGAGCACCTCGATTAAATTTGGGGCCTATTTCCATCGCTCATTTGCAGAGAGCCCAATTAAAGCTCCGTATAAACTGGCCCCAAAAGAAGTGATAGGACTTTGAAATCTTTTAAGTGTCAGGCCTTGACCACCAGGCCAACCCCTTGGGGTAAAGTGTTCACTCCTAAAAAATAACATGAGTGCATCCTCAAATATTTTCTAATTTCTTTAAGCACCTCTTCTTGATTGGATGCGAATATTGGGGATGAATTTGAAGTAGTTCTGATTTTGTGCGCCTAGTTTTAAAAACTTATGTAAAAACATAAGTTACAGATCTTTGTGCTTAATAGTTGAGTATGTCTTATTCGGTGAGATTGTTGACAAAATTTCTCCTTAGCCCAATACTTAATAATGCACCTATGTTAAGTTTTCTGTATCTGCCACTGCATACACCCCTACCCCTCTCAGCATTGGACTAAGTAATCTTCATGATTTTAGCACCATATATTAATTACATTCCAAATTGGTGGGTTTTTTTTATTAACATCCAAATTGTTCTTCTGTTTTGTTTTTACATGTTCTCGACGATACAGAACTGTAAGAACAATGGGGTACAGATCTTGCACAGATATTTTGTAGGGCCTACCTCAGGTCCCGCCAAAATGATTCAAACCATTCATTTTTCTTAAAATAAATTTTTATAGGCCAATGTAATAAAAAAAAAAATAGTTCCATCGGATATCGGTAGAGGATTTTTAAGAATTCGTAGGGCGAAATTTCGCTGTACGAATATGTGCTCTTATCTCGATGACAAAGATTAGGTACCTTATTTGATGTAAGTTGTCTATTTTGATGATGGTTGCGCATTAGTTTCTAATTTTTGTATTCTTGGTGAATTCCTTTGTAAGTCCTGTTAGGCCTTTCGAAATGATATGATTGCGATTGCTTTATGTTCAAAAACAGAAAGGTAAGTTGTGTTATTGGTTTGTCATTTGAACTGAAATCCGACAAGAGATTAAGGGCTCATGATTTCACTTATCTATTCATATTTAAATTTTGAGTTCATCTTAAATTTCAACAAATGATTTTCTCTGTTCACTTTATGCTCTGAAATTAGTCATAAATTTCAACAAATTAACCTATATGTTCATATATATGATCTGCATGTGTATTAAATTTTGACAGATTAAGTTATCTTTGAAATTATGTTTTTTATATTTCAACACCAGATAAACATACTTGTTCTTATTTATACTCTGAATTAGCTTTAAATTTCAATAGATGATTTTAGTTGTTCACATTTATGCACTGAAAATAGTTGTAGATCTCAATAGATGAACTTATATGTTCATATTTATACTCTGCATGTGTGTTAAATTGCGACAGATGAAGTTTTCTTTGAAAGCATGTTCATTGTAATTCAATATTAGATAAACATATATGTTATTATTTATGCTCTGAATTAGTCCTAAATTTTAACAAATGAATTTATCAGCAATGGGATTCCCATGCTCACAACTAGTTAGAGTACCAAAATCCACCCCCGTCTTTCTCGCCTATCCTCAACTGGTAGGGAAAGCAAAGCAAGCTGACAAGCATTCGAAGGCAAGAATAGGCCAAGCTACGAATATAGTGATTTCAGTGCTAGGATCGAGGCCGATCGACTATCCTTCCTATTAATCTGTGTTATCCAAGCATTTGCCTAATTGGGTAAGGCGGTGAGCATGAATTCGTGGAAATGGCAAAAGAAATAATGGAAACTACCTTGACCTGCTGGGTTGGGTGGCCGGGTTAGCACCCATCGTCGCGTCTATACCCGAAACAGATGCACTAAGCTACCCAGCGTGTAACCTTGTCTCCCCTACCCCTCTTCGGGTTGTGCCATTACCAATATTTATGTTTTAAATCTCAATAGGTAAAGTTTTCTTTCAAAATATATTATGACGTATATCTTTGTTTTCAACCGACAAAGAGTTAAAATGTGCAAAGATAAGTTTATTTGTTGAAAACAACTAAACAGATGAATTTATCTCTATACATCTCTGATCACCATCACTTTTATTTATTTATTTACTATTTTTTATCACATAGTCACCCCCTTCTTCCCCACCGGACATCATCTCCAGTGCCGGTTGCGTAGACTAACTCCGGTTCCGCCGCTTGCTAACTTTTTGGCATCAGTGACTTTTTTAGTGAATTTTCCGGTGGCGACCAATTTGCCATCTTCTTTTCTTGCAAACTTTTCGATGCTGACTAATTTTTCAGTGAACTTTTTCAACGTTGATAGGTAGTTTATGTTAGGGTATTTTTGTCCTATTAAAAAAGGGTGACCCTCACACTTCAGAAACTATAAATTGATGGATCTTGTTAGGAATGTGCCAAATTTTAACTCCTTTCTGGAGGATTTCTATTGTGTTTAGGATTTCCTATGGTAATGCTTTAATTGTGCTTATTCTATATAGATAATTTGTGGTATTCTATATGTAAGTCTTTTCAAGAGTTTATGCAAGAGTGTTAGGGGTTTAGTCCCTAGGGAGTTGTGAGTACTCAATTGCTCTTGGTATTTATTTGTTTTGGGATTCAAGGATGCTTCAATTTGTGGACTTACGGGTGTAGCCGCCTTTTTGTATTCTCTCCCGTTCACAGTGAATCCTCTCTTGCTCTTCGCCTGTGGACGTACCTCTAGAGCTTCGTGCTTGGGGGGAACCACGTAAATCTTTGTGTCCTTGTTTTTCGCTTGTTGGTTTGTTTTTCTCTTCTCCGTGGCTTGTCATAACAAATTGGTATCAGAGCTTAGGGAATTAATCCAAGGCTTTTGTTTTCTGCTGTGTGTTTTGTTTTGGGTGATCGTATCAATTGTAATATGATGGCTTGATACGAAGTTAGAGAAGTTTGATGGGTAAAGCAGCAATGCCAGTCTATGGCTTGTGGAGTTCCATGTTTTGCTTGTTCAACAAGGATTATTCAAATTATTGTTGGAGGATGAGCGGATGATGAGCTTCGAGAGGTTGGGGAAGAGACTATGGTTGTATTTGAAGCAGCGCCTTTATGCGATTCGTATGAAGGAGGTATGTCCATTAAAGGTTATTTGATGAGTTAAATTGAATTATTTTGGTTAGGCTCCTTTTGGATAGTATTATGGTGGCTATTATGAAGCGCTTCATGTTGGGTATCACCGTGGAGATTTGGGTCCATTATTCGGTTTCAACTATTTGACATATGCGAAACCCCGCATACTAACTCTGTGGGGAGTTTGAGCAAGTCTTCTATTTCAGTAATGGATGCTTTAGGTGGACAGTACCCTTTGGAAGACTGTTGCTTGTTTGGTCCATTAACTCCAGTGTTTAGCTCCGGGTGGAGCTTGAGCGGATCTTCATTTGCATCCTTGAGAGATGTGTTAGGTGTTGTGGTGCCCGGTTGAAGATGGAGGCTCAATTTGGAGGCATGTGTGGTTAGGGTTCCTGAGTCGCGTTTGCAAGGTCAAGCAGTCGTGATTGAGCCTTGTTCATTTTTGCCATTGGTGATCGCCCCGTGAAGGTTGTTGGAGAAGAGTGGTGTGGCGAGAGGATTGATCTATGGTGTTGAGTTCAATGGAATTCAAGTCAAGGTGGAGAATTGTTAGGAATGTGCCTTGAATTTTAATTCCTTTTTGGAGGATTCCTATTATGTTTAAGATTTCCTATAGTAATGCTTTGATTGTGTTTATTATATATAGATACTTTGTCGCATTCTATATGTAAGTCCTTTTAGAGTTTATGCAAGAGTTTAGGTTTTTGGTTACGGGTATAGCCGGCTCTTTGTATTCTCTCCCATTCACAGTGAATCCACTCTCGCTCTTCGCCCGTGGACGTACATCTAGAGCTTCGTGCTTGGGGGGGGGGGGGGGGGGACCATGTAAATCTTTGTGTCCTTGTTTTTTGCTTGTTGATTTGTTTTTCTCTTCTTCGTGGCCTGTCATAATAGATCCTAGCCCTTGCTAAAATGTTGGCAGACTGTGCCTTAGTACAAACACCTATAGTGGACTCTAGACTAATTTTTACAGTATTTTTTATTTTGGTAATGTAGGGTGTCTCGGGTCAGCTTGCGTGCACATCGGGCTAATCATTGTAGCCCTCCCACATCCTTTTCACATGCTTATGCGGGAGGGTGAGGTGGCCCCAAGAGTTATTGGTAAGAAGAATCAAACCTGAGACATTATGGAGCAAATCGCCGTGGTGTTTCCCTTGGTGTTCGTTTGGTGGAGGTTCGTTGAGGTTAATAGTCTCCGGCGAGTTAGGTTGTGATGGTTTCTGTTTTTTTTGTTTGAGTTATTTTGTTACTGTTAGGTCTTTTTTGGAATCTATGGTGCCGGTCTTTTTTACGGATCGATCTGAAATTGTGCCACCTGAGGTGCTTGTTTCTTTATCATTGAATGGTTCTATTAATCAAACTTCGAATGTCGGTTCTGCTCTGCAATATATGCTCGTCTCGATGAAAGAGATTAGGTACCTTATTTGATGTAATTTGTCTATTTTGATGATGGTTGAACGTTGGTTCTAATTTTTGTATTCGAGGCGAAATCCTTTGTAAGTGTCGTTAAACCTTTTTGAAATGATATGATTGTGATTGTCTTAGTGTTGAAAAACAGAAAAGTTACCTTATTAGTTTGTTGTTTGAAATGAAATCCGACAAGAGATTGAGGGCTCATGATTTCAGTAACCATGGTCAATTTGAAAAAAAGTCCATCAACTTAAGGTGGAGCTTTTTCTTCATTTTCATTTGTAATAGCTAAAGTGCATCATTAGTGGTTAATTTGTCTGATATATAACCATATCAATGAAGCCACCACATGGGATGTTTACCATTAGAGAGAAAACAGATGACCAATTTAGCCTAGTGGAAGAAGCATTTTGCTCATTAAAAAAATCCCAACTTGGTAATTGTATTTTGTGGCAGTCTTTAGTCTCTCTCAAGCCACTAAGCAAAAACAGAAATAGAGAGCAAAACTGTGCCCTTGTGATGTCCAATCATTCCCCAAAACAGTGTATAAGAATTTCAACGAGCGGCTATGGGAAGGAAAGGCTGTTTATGGAATGAGTCATGAGATACTAAGCTTGCCCAAAATGGAAAAATATTCCACTTACATTATCTCTATTGCATTTAAATATCTATAACCCTACCACCTTGCATCACTTGATTTTTTATGTTCTTGTTTCAAACGATGGCCATGTGAGGAGACCTTTACGACCATCTTAAATACCACTCTCACTCAATTTACAACCATCATTTTTCAGTTCATCACCTTACAACATTTAGTCTCATAGTTTTCATGGCCAAACACCAAAGAATCCATGTGATAACTCTTTGTATCATTCTAGTCCTACTAGAACTCCACTTTTTTGTGTTGGTGGTGGCATCACGGAATCCAAAATATAATCCTAAACCTCCAACCATTGGCGAGTTTACGTTGAATCGTTACAAGAAGATTGAAGCAGATGCTTTCAGGCCAACCAGTCCGGGGCATAGCCCTGGTGTTGGCCATGATGTTCCACCTCATATGCGGTGATGAAAACCTCCTCACATCATTGAGGTGGTGTCAAGATTTTCCGCGCTAGATGAGTGGTGTGAGTGGTGAGGGTGTATAATAAGATGGAGTATATGCTTATTGTCTTCAATTTTCTTGCAGGACAAGTTAGGTTTACAAAGGAAGAACCTTTGAATGTAGTTTGTGGTATTGTCTTATTGTCTTTCTTTTTTTTGGTTCAGATTGAATTTTTTAAGCTTGTTTTCACTAGAGAATAATTCTAAAATATGCTTGTTGACAAGTCAATAGATATCTTGAGTGAGCTTTTTGGGGGTAAGTACTTGGATTGCCTTTTGGCTATGGAAGGACCACAAACAGTTACTAGTTTTTTTTGGCTAGCGCCTGAACTGACTTTTGGCTATGATTATGAAAGCATGCATTTCAGATTCACATCTCACCTTGAATGACTTTTGGCTATGAAAGCGTGCAAGTGTTTGTGTGGAGTTGTGTATGTCCCCAGCATTGTTCTTTAATCGCATCACGTCAAGACCATGTATTTTAGGCTCAGAGAGAGGAAGAGAGTCTGTATTGTTCTAGGGCGGCCCAACCTCTTTGGAAGCCTAAGGCAAAATTTGAATACAAAGCCTTAAGAGTGCAAAAGATACACACCCAAATAAGAGGTAATCGATTTGTAACCTTTCTCTAATTTGTATAGTATATACCCAAATAGGGGTTAATTTGTACCGTAGTATTTCCCTTTCTTTGGTGTACTGCATCTTCTTCTTTTTTTCTTATCTAAAATCAGCTAAGAGGAAGTTGATGGTTTTTACTATTTTAGGATTCGAGAGTCGAACCACCAACCTTATGAACCACGAATCCCGTGGTTGGGTAATGCAGCAAACAATCAGGGCAATTGTATGACATTTGGACTAATTAGATCAAGTGGGAACTTTTACTTTATATCATTTCTTTAATTAGGATTTAGGCGAATTAATGACTTCATTGATGTGGATAACCCCTATTTTCTTTCAGCTCCTCTCCCACTCTTAACTGTGCCTTTTTTTCTTGTGGGATTTTCTGTATAAATTTTTGTCAAGTTAGCCAAAATGATTAGTCCGGTTGGTTGGTGGGTTTGCTCCCCACACAATTGATAAGAGTTTTTTTTTCTTGACGTCAGGCCGGAAGAAAGTAATCTATTTTAAATGTCATAATCTCAACATGGATGACTTGTTTTTTACAGAACCGGTGAGGGAATTAATTGAGGTACGCGTAAGTTAACCCAGACACCCCTAATCGTCGGAAAAAAAAGAAGTTAGAAGTTTCTTTGAAGCTACTAAGACATAGTGCATTCTCTTTTTCCTTGACATTGGCTTTAACTAATGTGCAGATTAGCTTTCTTTGTGGAGAATATGATCTTCAAAATCAGTATCTCTTTCTTAACTAATCATCTGTTATTGGTGTGGTGATCACATGAAGAGCTTTAATTAGTTTATGAAATGGCTACCCCACAAAAAGTTGCATAACCAAGTAAAAGTCAGCTTCTAATTGGTTCACAAGATAGATAGAAGTTGATAAAAATTAACATCAGAAATCTTTGGTTTAGTAAATTGGGCTTAATGTACACATATGCAGATCAGTAAAGAGTACAAACTCTCAGAACTAAGAGCATCTCTAATGCATCTATTTCTGGAGAATGGTTTTTCAAAAAATTACAATTTTTACCGGGGCTATTAGAAAAACTGCTGAGAAAAATACTTTTGCCGGCGGTAATTTAAAACCGCTGGTAAAAGTTACTTTTTCCGAAATTAATAGTCCCGCTGGAAAAAAAAAAAAACCCGCCGGGAATACCTAATATGGCTTGCCTTCATGCCAAGGTGCCGTCGCCGACAACTACTTCTTGACCAGAAAGCACACATGCTTTGTAATGACCCACATCCAAGTTGGCCCCTGGCAACTCTTTGGCCCATCTACATGGCCTCAAAAGTTATAACTTAGAAGGGCAGCTTGTGGGGTTTCTTATACTTACATTTCCCACATCTTTTCCAATGTGGGATATTTTTCCACATACATGGTGGGTAGTCACACGCTATCTGTAAGGTCCATAGGCCGCGGTCTCTCTTCATTTGTAATTTCCCGACAAAACACACATTTGTGTGTGTCCCCGTTTATCGATTTGTAATTTATTTTCCTTTTTAGTTTTAGTCTGTTTAGGAAATGGAAGAAAATCAATGTTATCTTGTATTGATAGGTCAAGTTTTAAGCGCAAGTCATGGGCTACGATTTGCAGCGCACTATCTACGTATTTTCAGCAATGTGCTCGAGCAACTATGACAAGCTACATAAGTTGATCGAGCAACTCGGATAGATTTTTGCAGCTTATAAATATGAAAATTATTAGGGTTTTGCTTTGACCGCATAAAATAGAGCCTACCCAAGCACCTCAAAACCTCAGAAACCTCCAAGGGATCTTTGGTTTTGTTTCTTGAAGTACACACGTGATCAATTGATCACCGAGCAATAAGGTTAACTTGAAGAAGTTTCTTCCAATCTTTTGATTCAACTATTTGAGTCGCTCTTCTAGTGGATTTTTGGAAGTATCTCTGAGGACTTGAGAATTCAAGGCGTTTGACAATCAAACACTTGGTGCGGTGTACGAGGATTCGGCAAATCGATCTTTAGTCGGTGAGGATTCACAGTTGTTTTATTAAGGTCGTTTGTAAAACTGCACAAGGATGTTTTTAGTGTTTTTATTTCCTTCCGTGGTTTTTACCCTTTCAAGGAGTATTTTACGTATATCCTTGCGTTCATTGTTCTTTAATTCCTATTGTTTGTGTGTTGAGGTTTTTTTTTTTTTAAAAAAAATATCAAAACAAGAATTTCACTATTCTCTAGGCACTATGCTGTGTCCTATCACCGTACACTGTCCTACACGCCACTTTGAGGGACCCAGTGGTCCTACGCGCCACTTTGAGGGACCCAGGGACCTAGTGGTCCTACGCGCCACTTTGAGGGACCCAGTGGTCCTACGCGCCACTTTGAGTGACCCAGTGGGTGCCACGTGGCCAGACCATACCTTGGTCGAGTGCCTTGCAGTTGTACATTCTTGCCAAGTGGTGGGACTGAATCTATACGATGTGGCCGGACAGAATCTTCCTGTACCGGCATGTCCCCCTAGAACACCACGTTGTCAAACAACACGTGACTAGTCCATGATTGGTGCCACTTGACCGACCGGAGAGATGGATGTTGATACGATTATTTTTCACGAAGTCCTGCTGTGCGCTAGACCCGACCCCGAAGCGATCCTCGGCCCGTCTGTTATGCTGGGACCTGGCAACCTGTCTGGTTGCCGATGGGCTTTGGTTATCTGGTCGATTAGGCCCACGCCAAGCCAAGTCTGACCCGATCCGATCCCTCGGCCAGTTCGTCATGCTCGGACCTGGCGAAGGTCTGGGCGCCGATGGGCTCTGGTCATCTGGTCGATTAGGACCACACCAAGTTGGGCTAGGTTGTCCGACCCAAATAAATTGTGATATTTTACTTTATACATACATGACCATATCTAAAAGAAGAAAAAGGGAACTGAAATAAATTACAGGATATCCATTTTTGTCTCAAGAAATATACATAAGAGATGAACAAAGTTACACCAACTTCTAATTGTAGCTTCAAACTCAAATAGTTATGCGTAATGCGTAACGAGGGTAATTCGGCAGAAATATTCATGGAAAGGAAAGAGAAATATGAACGGAAATACGAATTACCTTCATATCAGCTAGCATCCAATATTTTACAATACAGCCTCATGTACAAGCTCTGTGTGGTTTTATCCACACTTATGGCATGCTTATGTTGCATGATTCTCTACCACAATAGACATAGCTTTCAAGATATTGCATAGATATAGCTTTCTAGCATCAGTCAGAGCCATTGAGCTTAGATAGAAGGTGCAGGCAACCAGAGCAAAGCAGTATAGAAGCTGAGAAGCAAAGCAAATCCACTGGAGTGAGTATAGCTGCCTTCATACTCTTTTCAAACAACCCAATAAGAAGCAGCATCACTATTACATGGCCGAGTTTGGTTTTCAGCTGGTTCACCGTTTTTATTTCTAGCCATTTTGGCCGTTCCTGAAAATTTGGCAACAAGATAAAAGAATCAGAAATCGTAGAAAATAATATAACATTGGTTCCCACGATTTTGAATAAGGCAGTCGCTTTCTTTTGCCGCATACAATTTCCATCTTTTCTGTTGTTAGATTTGGTTACTTGTAAAAGGAAACGTTCAAGTAGCCTGAACGAGGAGAGACAAAAACGAATTTGGAGTTTCCAATGGTGCAAAAGTTTGAAAGGCATGTTGTTGTAATGAAACATAATCTCTTAAACTAAGGACTGGATTACACGTCCAAGGGGCAGCATTTAAGGTGTTTAAACGCAACAATAAGTTTAGGCATTACATATTCGTCGACAATAAACCTCGCAAAACACTAGAAATTCAAAACCTTGGGGATGCGGTATCAATGTCAGTCTGAGGGGATTACTAGTTCTATAGAATTACATATCCGTTCTAATACTAGTCCAACCATCGATTGTCATAGTAATGAAGTCAGCATATATTTGTGTTAGACTACCAAAGAGCTGGACTTTGATTGTGCTTGTGGAGCTGAAAAGATTAGGTAAATTTTGAAAAGTGTCGGACTGACCTTTAAAGTGAACAAGCCAAAAAGATTTGATCTGTATGCAAATTTTTCCTCCGACTGTTCTTTGACAACGTCAAGATTACTGATGAAGAGCTCGTACAGACCCATGCCAAAGACCAACATCACGGTACCCAACAGATAGACATCTGGAAGCAAACAAAATGATAATTAGCAACTTCATCAAATTATGGTAGAGTCCAAGCCACAGTAGGAGGGGTGAGCATGGACTAGATTAGCCCGGTTCCGTAGAACACCAAGAACCAAACCATAGTTTCACATGATCAAAAAAAAAAAAAAAAAAAAACCCCACAGTTTCTGGTTGTAAGAATTTGAGAAGCAAACAGACACATAAAATTTGTGAAACCAAAAACAATTTTGAATTATTTAACCACGTTCAGGTTTCGGTTCAAACCACGATTCTATTGTAGCCAAAATAAAGTCAAAATTTGTACAGAATTAAGAAACTATATATTGCTTTATAAAAATTAATCAATTCAAAATTACAATATTGACAACCAAGACATCACCAAAAGTCGCTAGATTTATTGAAAATTTGAAATCCATTAAATCTAAGATTTTATGATAGGTTTCAAATAAACATAAAAGGATTCAACAACCACTAGCAAATAGTACCAATTACCTAAAATTAATACAAGTACACCTAATAGTTGACAATTTTATTTGCGGTATATGTCTATTTTTTATGGTAAAATCCAATAACTATGCCGAATATCTATAATTAACTAGTAACGACAACAATTAAATCTCGAACTGATCATCTTAAACGGTTCTCTATTTTGAACTATGTCCTAACCAAACTACTAAAAACCAAAACCAGACCGCTGGCCAGATGGATTCAAGGATTGGCTTTTTTTTGCTCAATCCAACTCACATAAGTAACAGCAGACGAGGGAGATTTCACATTTACCATGATCAAACTATCAAAGTATTTTCCCTTCAAAAAAAAAAAAATCAAAGTATTTACAATTGGTGGTACTTGGCATACTTATAGCAGTACTGTTTGTTAGGGCTTACTTGCTCTATTTCCTTTGTCCATGAATGAACCACATTCCATATAATTCCTCTATTTGCAGTTCCTTGGATGTAGTTTTGAGCATTGAAGCCATGCACATCATGATCTTTTCATAAGAACCACCATGTAGCTTATAGTCAGTTTTTTCCAATCTACAAGACATACCCCTTAAAGAATGTAAAAGATGTTCCCTCGTTAGATCATATCCAAGGGAGGGTGCAAGGTAGCAAATTTCGATGCTGAACTTCGCTTTGGTGATACATGTAGCAAGTTGAAGAGCTACTTGCAACAAGTGCACTCCAAGGGACTCTTCAAATTTAAGTTTTTTATCACTCCCTTGAAGATGCTCTTAGGACCCAAAGTGGTCTCATGCTAACTGTTGCCAGTTGTCAATTATGGGAAATGCTGTTCTTTTTCCATAAATGATGGGAAATATTGATTTCGGTAACGACACTAAGCACACGTTATTGGTTACAAGGCAAAGTGGTGTCGGTTGTACGTAAAACAATGATTTTAGTCATGATCCAAAGTGTGATGATTATCAGACGTGTGTTGGTTAGGAGCTAAATCCTTAGATTAAATTATTTACATCAACGACTGCAGGGTCACCCTACAGTCTTCTGGTCGCTGTGATTGTGATCATGAAGCATTGCCATCATCTCCAGCGTAGTTAGCACCCGCTATCAGCTGGGTTCTCGGTAGAATCCACAAAGTTAAGATGATCGTTCATACTGGTGGTTACTGACCAAATTTTATAGCGAACCAGAGATGTATCCAGATACAAATTATTACGAACTATTATGACAGAACAGAAACCAAGTAAATACCTGTAGAATACTTTGAATCTACATCAGTATATTTATCGTCATATTCATCTCATGAAAAATAGATGCTCCATAATAGCGGTTGTCATTTAATCTGGAACTCAAAATTTAACAAAATGTTAACACTGTCGCAATAACGACTCCATATTTTCCTGTCATGAGTAACAATCTAGGTGTCCCTTATTTGTATTTGCAATGAATGAAGTGGATTTAATTTTTCACAATTCATTCTCGAAAGGCCACGTCCTTTGATGTATTTCACCTATAAAAAACTTAAGGAACCGAAACAGTAGTATATATTTACTTTTTCTCCAAAATGCAAATTATTAAGCAACTACGAAAAAATAGCACAAACTCTAAAGAGAGAAAAAAGAAGCAAAGAGCAGGGTGAATGAAAAGAATTGTTCATAAACCCACCAATTGACTCAAGCAGCAAGAAAATCACCTTCGCCCGGTTCTCAAAGTACTGTTGATAAGATGCCACAACAAAAGTACAGCCCTGCATGGACAGAGAATACTGTTAGTTATCATGAATGAGCCACAAAAGTTTCTACCATTCAAAAATATCCCCTTATTTTGAAGATAGGAGTAATTAAATTGCAGAAGTTCAATCCTCTACAACTACTAATGAAAACCTGGGAATAGATGAGTATCCATAATCTATGGCGACAATCCATGAATCCAGTACCATGGTTTACTATAAAGGGTTGTGGGGTACGGGGTACTCAATACCATTTTTTGAGGATCGAGAAAGACAAGGATAGATATTTGTCAAATAGTAAATCCAAGAATTGTATCATTTATCTACGCATACGAAAATTCAGCAAGTTTGAAGCTTTACTTCTGAATTCAAAGTGTTAAATAAGTCGGCAGATTAACTAAAGTAGGGGGTGAAATTAAAAACCGAACAAAAAAACTGGTTTCGTTTAGTTTTAATGAAGTATCGGTGGTTCAGTTTTGAAAATTTCGAAAAACTTAAAATCGGATCGGTTTCGGTTTTAGTACAATTGAATCTGTATTAAACCGGACCGAACCGATTCTTAAGGCAAACCCACAAAACCAAGACACCCAGGAACTCTACACCTAATTGCATCCCACTATCCACGGGGACTCTTACAATCCTAACCTAAATCTCTATCCCTCCTTTCTCCTTTGTTTGTATATGCGGCTTCTCTTCCTCATCAATGCTCTCTCTCCTCTCTCTAATTCGCCTCGCCCTCACTGTATCTCTTTCTCAAGCTTCCGCCGGCTCTCTCTCCCTCATTTTCGAAGTTGGAAGTAGAGGATGGAGGACATTGGGCTCCATTGAGCATTCACAAGGTAATCCAAATTGATATCTTCTTGTGGGGGCAGTTATAGAGCTAACCAAAACCCTTCAAGTGGCACTTCAACCCAGCAGTTTAATCCAAATTGATTTTAAATATACCACAAGTAATTATCATAATGGAAATGAAAGATGCTAATTTAGTAGGTTTTGTACCTTAAAGAAGCATAGGAAAGAGCCAACTAAGGACCCCCAAACGGCAAAAATAGCCAAGAATCTGCACCCGTAAATAACCTGTACAAGCAATGAAACTTTTCACTATTCCTGTAAAACCCATCACATGCTAATTAGGGGAGTTTAGGAGACAATGACTTTTAGAATTTGGGATTCCAGATTGTACATTAAAAATTTGTTTTGATTATCATCAAAAAGGTTTGGATTATCTGCGGAGAGTGTGGAAGTAAGGTATAATCAGAAAACTCAAACCTAGTCTGAATGTGATTTCTGTCCAATGAATTTTCTAATTGGCTCCCAAACAACCATAACTGAAAAATGCACAACCCATAACCAATTCACAATCCAAAAATAGAGGTTCCAAACACCCCTTAATAATTATGTTAAAGCATCCAACTCCAAACCAATTGACAATGAGTGCAGAGACCGCTTAGGCTCATATACTAGTGCGGGACAAGCCCTAACACTCCCGCATGTGCGACCCTGACCCATACGTGTGGAGAGGTAGACAACGGATCCTCAACATTGGGATCATAAAGAACATAGTCCACTAATGGCATAAACAACGGAAAATAACCAAGAGAATCTTGTCCAATATCCTCCCAAAGTCTAGCTCTCATACCATGTTAAAACATCTGACTCAAAACTAATTGACAATGACAATAAAGCCGGCCAGGCTCGTGTAATAGTTTTGGAGGTATTAATTTACCAATATGAGACAAGCTCTAGCAA
This sequence comes from Gaultheria prostrata, assembly GCA_036023075.1. NCBI lineage: Eukaryota > Viridiplantae > Streptophyta > Magnoliopsida > Ericales > Ericaceae > Gaultheria > Gaultheria prostrata. The sequence continues at coordinate 31,193 of JAXBDA010003424.1, forward strand.
ATTACAACTACAGTACAAAATTTCTACCTTCTCAATAATCTCCTCAAACTCTTGTAATTTCCCTGGCAAACCCCGGACCGGACCGGTGTCCGGAGCGGACTCAGTCTTCGGCGCAACTGCAGGCGACAAAGACCGGATTGATGAGGGTGCGTAGGGTCTTGAGCCGGTGGAAATACTCACCGGAAATCTGACAACAGGTGGCCGCCGTAAATCACAGACCCTTTTCACATTTGGAGCCGATGTCGTCGTACTGATGAAAATCGTGTCAGTTGGCCCTCCAGTCAATATTCTTGAGGGTTTCATTGTACAAGAAAATGGGGTGGCGAAGGAAATTTCCGGTTAGGGAAGAGTATACCTTTCAGAATTAAGACGACCATGAAGAGGGAGGTCCCAAGTGCAACTGTAGGCTGATTTTTCCCGGGAACTTCAACAGCCACACACGTGTATACAATTTTTTTTTTTTTTAAACTGAAAAAAAAGTTTGGGGGACTACTACTAACGTAGCAACCTGGACGTCACCATATAAGCTCCCGACTCATTGTGTGATGTCCAGTTTGAGCCATCGCTATTGTATGAAAGAAGAGATTGTCACCACAGTGGCACCTAGGTACTAGATGGATAAAAAGGTCCTTCATGCTAGTTCTGCAGTTTGCAGGACTCGAACTTGTCGGATCGTATATGAGAGAGAGTAAAACTTAAACCCACTTACCATTGTCTTCTAGGTTACCACCTTCCGCGATAACATGTATACAATTGGCTTCCCCTTTTTGTTCTCCTTTTAAACTTATTTTTTCCCCTTAATTTTTCGAGTTTTGTTTGCTTTTATCATCTAAATTATCACATTTCATTTACTTCATTCCTAAACTATCGAAACCAATAATTTAGTTCCTCAACTATCACGTTGCAAGCAACTGGATCCAATCGTTAACGGGAGCTTCACTTTTTGAACGGAAAATTGTTTGCGCGCATAGATATGTGCGCACAGATCGCGTCATAGGGCCCATTTCGAGGTCCCACATGAATAATCCAATCCATTCATAAATTTTGAAATATATTTTCAAGTGATTTCGTAAAAAACAGCTCAATCGCATAACTCCAAGTACTTTAAATAACTTATTTTATTGAATTCATTGACAACATCAACCTATCTATAATCATGTTAGTCGAATATTCGATTGGTAAATTCTTGGAACATATTATATGAACGTGTTGGTGTGATTGACGTTCTTAATGAGTTCTAAAAAGCAAATGGTTTTGATCATCAAGGTAAGATCAAGAAGAGCTCACCGACGAATCGAGGAGGACCGGGACAGGAGACGATAATTTCCCGTAAATGAACATGCTGCCCTCCTCCCCTTTTATCTCTCCCTCCACCCTAGGCACAAGAGGTGAAAAAATTACCGACACACAAGAATCGATCGAAAAAACTGACTGAAATTTTTGGTTTTCAGTGATCTAGACCGGTGGTCGATCGGTTTCGGTCCTGAAATGTAGAAAAATAATAATTTCGATTTTCAGTTGTCTGGAAATAAGGCTGGACCAAACCGAACCGAATAGAATTTATAAACCAGTATAGGATCGAACTAAACCGAAAACATCAATGTTTTTAATACAATTTTTAATTTTTATTGTAGGACCAATCTGGTCCGTTGATCTCTAACTCTAAATTATAATAGAAATTTCTAAATGTGGTGGATTTGGCCCAACAAGTTTTTTAATTTGAACCAAGTTGTCCCATTTTAGTTAGACCGAAATCCCCGACCAGACCTATCCCACCCTGAACTGAACCGAAACCAATATAAATCGGTCGGGATTGATCCTAGAACGTCATGCCCTGAACCGATTGAGTCTTGGAATAAATCACCCCGAACCGATCGAAGCCGAACCGATTTCACCCACAGCAGTCACCATATTATGTAGTATATTTAGGGCCTGTTTTTTAATCATATTATTTGCTTGGGCTAATTAATTCAAGATTAATTAATCCGATGTTTGGTAGGCACAAATGCTTGGAGTATTTAATCTCCTGCAGTAGGATTATTTATGGTCACCCTCAACCTTGTCCATAATTAGTCCCGCTTCCCTAATTACCAATTATCTTTCTGCACACCTTCAAACTTGGATATAAAAAATGAATTTTGAAAGGTAAGTAAGTAACTTGGTACCTTTGTTCATCATCCAAAACCAAGTGTAAATAATCTTGCCTTCTTCCCTTTTACCATATCCTCCTTTAATGCCCCTAAACCAATCCGACTAACAAATAGACTCTTAATATTGGTCCTTGGTGACACCGTGTTGCTGCGGTAGATGCCACCCTCACCCACAGTTTCAACAAAAATTTGTTATTTACAGTATTGTAATTCCAAATTTCAACTTATCGTATTCGGATCATTGTAGTTTACATAAGTCATGTAAAGATTGCATTATAAAATACACTCCTTCCATCCCAAATTGCTTTTTTTTTTTTTTTTGGATATCCCAAAATGCTAGTCTTTGAAAATGTCAAACTAAAAAGCTTTTAGTTAGCCAAAATGGTCCCTAAAAGTAAACAATATTAGTTATCATTATGTTAAACAGAGAGAATACAAGGACAATGTAGGAAAATTATGCCTTAAAATTTGAATTTGATGCAATCATTGCTTGTCTCCTAGCTTCCCTAAAAGGGATTAAGCAATTTGAAACGGACGGAGTTTCGTATTATTAGTATAAGAGAATCCAACTACTCATATTTTACGTACTGTTTTTCAACAAAAAGAAAAGAAACCCCCATTACAAAATCTAATCAGTAAGAATATATACGCAATTTTCCTTTTCAAAATTTTACGAATAATATACAATAATACAAAGTAAACTCTACAGCGTCATTCCGAATTCAAAATTCGGGCTTCCATTCTTGAATTTGGGGTATTCGTAGTGACTCAAGTCACTACATCCCCATAGTGATCTCAATTGTGAGCTCTATAAAATCTTAATTTGCAATCGGAACCGTACAATTTGTTGGGAATGTTGAGTAGATCATTCATGTAAAAAATCAAATTAATTGGATATTGGTGGCCATATGTTCGAATACCATTTCTATGGATGGCCTATATCATTTGGAGAATACAATGTAAGACAAATTTGTCTCAATTGTGTTTTTACCAATCTCCGATGATCATAATTTTTTGAACCCATAGTGTGCTCAACATTCTTGAAAAAATGAACGGTTCCGATCGCAAATAAAATTTTTATAGGACCCATAATTGAGATCACTATGAAAACGTAGTGATCTGACTCACTACCGCCTTGTTTGGCGACCAGAGAAGCACCCGGATTTGCCTCACACCCGGATTTGCAATCCAGGTCCCACCACAAGCCGGCGTTTGGGAATGCATTTTGCAACCCTGACTAGAAACACTGTTGGGACTCCATCTCCGGGTTCCCCTGGATTAGCTAACGACAGCCACCCTGTCGTTAGCTAATCAGGGTGGATATGTGATTTTTTATACCTGTTTTACCCCTCTAAATCCGGGTGATTGGGGGGGGGGGGGGGGGAGGAGAGAGAGAGAGAGAACAAATAGACGGCATTACCTGGGCCGGTACTTTTTCCA
>JAXBDA010003425.1:0-34770 GCA_036023075.1 Gaultheria prostrata
AAAAACACCAAGTTTGAGAATAATTAACTTAGTCTAAACTGTCTCCAAGTGCTCATGAGCACTACCATATGATGCTTCAAGTCTCTTCTCTACTACACAGCGGTGTGACACAGCGTTTTATGTTAGAGCCCGGACCGGTGTGACACAGCGTTTTATGTTAGAGCCCGGACCGGTGTGACACAGCGTTTTATGTTAGAGCCCGGACCAGACCAATATGTAGTGGAGAAAGACATGGAGTCCATGAGCACTTAATAATCATTCTTTGCCAAGATATGTGGTTAGATTTGGTTCATAGATTATTTTTCCTGCTATGCTATGTTGACAAATTATTGATTGGTCAAGTTATACTAAGGTCTCGTTTGTTTGATCGGAGATAAATTGATGAGATATGAAATCCCTTGGAATAAGGGTGGGATATGAAATCCTTGGGATATTATTCAGGATATCAATGGATGGAGAAAATCCATATCTGGTGTTTGTGTTCGACGGGATATAGCCAGTGGAAAATATTTTTTTGTACTAATATGGGGAAATCTCACCCCCCATGGGATTATATATACCGTACGGATGGAGATAAAAACTTGGTAGGGATTTCAAATCCCATGCAAATAAAGGAAAACAAACATGGGAAAATGGGGCCCACTCCAACCCACCCCCAAATCCCCCCAAACAAACAGGGCCTAAAAGAATTCCAACAAACCTGACAGGGATGGGGATAAAAACTTGGTGGAGATTTCAAATCTCATGCAAAAAAAATGAAAACAAACATGGAAAAATGGGGCCCACTCCAACCCACACACAAATCCTCCCAAACAAACAAGGCCTAAGAATTCCAACAAACCTGACAGGGAAGGTTACTGACATTATTTGTCAGAAATCTAGGAGAGGTCAGTGTAATTTACCCTCTCTTTTTTTGGTTCATTTGTCGTTTGTTTATGTTCATTTGTTGTTTTCATTATTGTAATCACCAACTTGTCCTTATAATCTGCTTAATCAACATTTAATCAGAAAACAGTGCCAGGTCACCGAGGGACCGTACTTATTCATCTCCTCCACATCTGCAAGAGATTTCAATTTGATGACAGACTTTCCAGATCAAAGTCAGCACCTTTTATTTTCACAAATTCAATGGAAAAGAAGCTACCAGCAAAATCCGCAAGGACCGCAACATTCGCCCCGTCCGCAAGGACCGCAACATTCGCCCCGTTTGGATGCCGGAGATGATTTAGGTGGATTTATAATGAGGACGGATTAGAGGGTGGATTTGTAATGAGAGTGGCCCCACCTCCTAAGAATGGTGAATTTGTATGTAAGGTGTTTGGATGGTATTTTGAGAAGGAGAATTGTGGGGTGGATTTGGTAGGATAAGAGGACAAATGACTTAATTGACTCCAGTTTGTTATTTAAATAAATAATATAGATTAATTTTACTATAATTACAATAAATACATAATAAATACGAAAATAGATAAAAAAATACTTAATTGCCCATACTTTATCATTTTAATTGACATATTGGTTTAATATCATTACAATTAGAATAAAAACATAATAATGATATAATAATAAAAATAAATATAGAATAAATAAGTAAGCTATAAGATTTAATTATATTTAATTTATAAATTAAAATTTGTAGTATAAAGATTAATTTATAATATATTAATTCATTTTTTGAATCAAAACTTTCTTATTTTTCCCGTGATTCCATCCAGCTATGGGGCATATTGATTAATTTATAGGAGTGTTACAATCAGGTGTGAGATGCCTAACAAAAAAAAGACAAAGTTATTGGTCAAAGAAATTGACAATTACAGGTGTCAAATTAGGAGTGGGACAAAAAATTTAAGTGACATAAGTTTTGCTCACACAAGATAAAAACCCTTTGAGATAAAACCCTTCATCGTCTTCCTCAATTCCAGAGACCCAGCAAGTCCGGCAACTCCAGCCGAAGGAGACCACCACCACTGTTCGAGAAATCGACCACCTCGCCATCATACAGATCGAACAAACCCACGAACTCTAATCAAATCGAACAAACCCAGCAACTCCGGCGACGATTGTTACAGGTACCTCTGTGCGTGTGTGTGTGTGCAGACCCAGAACCCACTTCATACACGTGCAAAAAACCCTTCAAATCACCCAGATTTGAAGGGGTAAAATAGGAACGAAAATACCCAAATCCAGCCGGATTAGCTAACGATAGGGTGCAGGCCGTCGTTGGCTAACGAGGGTCAAGCCGAAGATGGACTCCCAACAGTACCACAAATCCAGGGGAGGAAAGGGGACGAAATAGCAGCCAAACGGGGTGTTAGTGTGGGACTAGGATTATAAATCCGAGTGTGTGCCAAATCCGGCATCCAAACAGGGCCAAAATGTGATGTTGACAGTGCTTAACCACCATTTTGAACCCAGATTGGAGACAGATTCGAAATGTTTCTTCCTTCACTCACATCTTTTGAACAAACAAAGTCGCGCAATAGTGGCTAAGGGATGCAAAAATCGGTGGAGAAATTGAACTACAAAAACCTAAACTCTATTTTCTTATTACTCCCTCCGTCCCTTTTATAGTGTGTACATTTTCATTTTGGGTTGTCCCTTAATAAGTGTGTATTTTGAAAAGTTAGTGAATACATTTTTTATTTTACCCTTAAAAGTAAATTCTTTTTTAAAAAGTTAGTGGGTATTATTATATTAAAAGTTAGTAGGTATTATTATATTGATAAGGGTAAGTAATGAAAAGTAAATGTAAAAGTTGATGTGAGAGAAAAATAGTTGAAATTCTCAGGAAACACACTTAAAAAGGGACGGAAGGAGTATTTCTTTACAAAACAGAATAAACATGTGCGCGTACCCATATACAAATATTTGTATACAAGACATGATTAGAATGGAATTGAAATTGAAATTATCAAAAACTACTAATCCACAGACAAATATTTTGCCAAGATAGAAGCCGCAAAGGCATGCATCTGGAACCAGTTCCAGAAGACGTCAATATTTCCAGTCTCAGCGGGCAAATTTCCAGTATTTGCTATGGCACATGCCAACTCCCGAAGGCAGTTTGGACTTTGGACTAATCACTCATACACAAGCTTATCTACATCATATTCGGAATGCAAACTCCCGAGAGGAAAGTGTCAGGGGGTCGTCCCGATCAGCCACAATTGTATGAAAGTAAACAGCCATCCACCATATGGACCACAGTCCTTGGCAACAAAACATCTCTTTCAAAGAAGATGAGATTGCAACTAAAAATCTGACTTTCAGTATAGCACAAATTTGCGGTCAAGAAACTTACGTATCACACCGACAAAACTTTAATCAGCACCTCTATTGCGTGTATACAAAATTACAAACTGAAACAAAGCAAAACTAATCCAAAAAGCTACTATATTCTTTCCAATGCCAATTTTAAGGCAGCATAGGAATTGCAAAAACAATGCCTCAGTTATGTACCGTAAGATACGATAGGAAGTAAAAGAAAAAAGTAAAAAAAAGGTAACATGGAAGGAAGGGAAATAAGTTGGAAGTACTAATTAACCAAAGAAGATTCCGGAAAGTCAACCTCGCTTCCTCAAAACTATACCGTCTGACAGCAGGTCAAACAAAAACCTGCAATTAGATAGGTAAACATTAGTGTAAAAAGTCATAACCACAATAACGTACTTACCCTCTAATATCATACCCTCGTAAGTAAATATCTCTAGAGCTTTTCAATCATACATCTAAATATCCCTTTGGTAGATCTATAAGCCAGCTATCCAATCAGACATGCAACAACAACAGTACCAATGTAAACCCCAATCCATGAGGGTATGGGCATGGAGAACTAGAGACAGACCTAACCTTTGGCAATATATGTACAAAACCAACGTTTCTCATTACGGTGTGTGATGAATGAATATTAGGCCATCTAGCAGTGTTTCACAGCTAGGTTATTGCCCTTTGGCTACATCTTTGAATCATTTCCATCGGAGAAATGAGTTGTCTTTTTTTATTTTCAAGTCATTGAGTAAGAACATACCTTTAAAGTATAGATCTTCAGTAACTTGGCAATGTTTACTTTTTCCAACCACCTGAAGTTAAAGAAAACTCTTCTTTTTGCTTCACACGAACAAAGACAGAATATATATGTCCTCTGTAGAACAAACTCAATCTGTACCTGCCATCATATCAAGATGTAAACCTTGATTTAAGTTGCATTTGTGCATTATGTAGACAGGAAAGAATATATGCACGAATTTTTAAGGAAATTTTACAGCAAACCATTAGCTTGCTTACTGGCTGTTAGAGTGATCAGAGACATCTGAGCTTTAGGTATATGCTCCTTATATTTTCAAGAAGAGACAAAAAAATAGTTGCTTTGGTTGTCGGAGAGACCATTCTGCTCTTCCAATATCCAAGTTGATGACTCGTAACAAACTTGAAGTGAAAGCGCCATTACTTGCGTTGATATTTCTTTGCAAACTCTTTGAGAAGTAAATTTTGACGAAATGCCAAATATTTATCTACGGTAGTGCCAGCCCACTGCTGACAAAAGCTTGCATCAGATGGAATAAATGAACTCAGAGGAAATGGGCCCCTTGGAGCTTTCTTTAGGGAAACTAAAAACCTATGGCGGGGACGAATTCTCTGGTTGAGAGACAAGCTTAGGTACATAGGATATTTGGTCAATATTTGCACCTCATTCCGAAGCTCGTTGATCAAGTACATGTACTTCGGCTTCAGATTTCCCTCCAGCGACAGGGAGAATACCTGCACGTATTGTCAAACCAATCAAAAGGTTCATGATAAACTGAGCATCGAATCAAACATTGATAAAGAACATGAGATGACATGAATGCTCTCTCCGTCCCACTTATAATAATGTGTACACCATAATCAAAAAAACATCTGGCATGTCTTATCATATATTAGAATTGGAGTTATCAGAGTCAATAGTGTTCTAAAATACTACGTAAAGAATATGGAGAATGAATTATTCAACCAAACTTTCTGCAGCAAAAGCACAAGTGAACGGAACTGTGTCAATAAAACAGGAAACTTAATAAAACCTAGCAAAGTGAATAATAAAGAACTAACGAAGCATCGTTAAATCGAACGAAACGAAGTAATGAACGATTCTGCACCCAAAAAAGGTAGGCAAATGATTTCAGAAATACCGAGTGAATAAAGGAAAGTGACCTGTGTGAGGCTAGTCAATACTTTCAAGATGTCAGAGTTATGCATCCCAATACTCCTTAGAAACTTAATTCTTGGCAGCAAACCATCCTCAATGCTGTAGTGAAGTAGTTGAGGATGTTTTCTGACCATCTTCACTATACTCTCTCTGGGTGCTCCCAATTCTTTTGTAAGAAAACTGCAACGAGTGGTCCACGAACTATCAATCCGCTGAACCAGGATTTGAGGGCTCAGCTGCACAACTTTGCTTAGATCACCCTTCTCAATACCAACCTCTTCAAGCAAGTACCTCACAGTTGGTTTTAATGAATTTTCCAGACTATAAGAAAATAGAGACGGACTAGCAGTGATTATTTGCCCTATTCTGGAATCTGGAATGCCCAAACTCGCCAAAAAAGCAATATGAGATTTCAGTTTCTTCTCCACTGTGTACTCTAAGATTTGTGGCTGCCTCATGAGAATCTTTATGATGTCTTTATGTTTGACACCAACACTTAACAGGAACTCCACCCTTTCCCGTGCAGAACTCGGATTAATCTGAAGGGAAGGCATGTGCCTCTCGTACATTCGGATAAAGTGAGAGTCCTTAAGTCCAAAAGTGCTCAGGTAATCAAGAAGAGCAAATGATTTCTCATCTAAATCAATTTCTCCTGAAAGGCGGCGAAATCTGTTACTTGTAGAGCTCTCAACCTTCAGCTGCGACCAGATTAAAAAGTTCATTCATTACCATTCATAGTAAGATTCGACAACGCACTTTGTAAATATAGCACCTTTCCTCCTCCTTTTGCAGCAAAGGAGCCAACGTCTTTCGATTTGTTTAATGTGTGATGAACACTGCCTGTATTCCTCACCCCCCATCCCTTTCCTGATTTTCTGTTGATGCCTGCACAAATAGACATGTACTTCGGTTCATCTCTCTCCGAAAAAGTGTATTCTAGCTTCAAATGATACCTTGACTCTTGCTGGTTGGATCTTTTGACTTGAGTCTCTGTCTATGAGCATCAGATGATTCCTTTTCTTCAAGCTCATCCTAGAGATAGACCATTATATCATAAGGCTGGAGAATTAAATTTTCCATGGATCTAACTGAATTAGTCACAAAATGAGAATACAGCAGCTCTTTATATAGAGCAACGATGAAGATTACACTCATATTTGTTACAACTTCCTTCAACTAACCCTACTAAGAACCCCCCCTAATTAACTTCACTGGATGATTCGAGAAAACAGATCCTACCTAAGTTAGCCTGAGATGAGCTACTGCTGCTACGGAAGCTAAGCACTATCAGAGCTGACTCGTGAGCTTGTGTTGACCAAAACATAAGAAACAGATAAAAGTCACTGCTATCCGCATGCAAACCCAGACGTTATGGACCAAGAGAAAAAAAAAACTTTACATGACGAACCCTCCAGTGATAAATTTGAGCAAATAAATGAGGCAAAAGGTACCCAAGCAAGAAGTTCAAATTAAAGCAGTACTTGCAGGTGTACATAATATGATGCTTACACTAACAAATGCCGACATAAAACATATTTTGGCCTGCATATCTGCCACTTTTGAGATGAAAGAAAAAGGAAACTTGCCTTTGAAAATTGAACCGGTAAATTGACAACACAATTCTATGAACAACCAACTATTTTCCAACTCATCACTGTCGTGAGAATTGAGAACTCGCTCTTTGCAATAACTTTCTCTGTTTCCACTCACTCCTGTGAGTCCTAAGAATGCCCATGGAAATCATTTTAAGTAGAGGAAGTTTCGCTATTATCTCAAATATGCAAATACTCATTCCTCTACAATGACACACAGGATTATGAAGCATGCAACAAAATTCGCTGACATTGCACGACTCACATATTAGCACAATCTTATGAATCCAACATATGACGTTTCGAGTGCCGTAATTTTCACAAAAATCTGTACTTTCACTGGCATTTTAAGGTGAAATTCCAAAGTCGACAAATCTCTGGCGACCAATACCACCGGTCCACCAGCCGAGGCCCAATTAAGGAGCAAAATTCCATATAGACTAGCTATGAGGGTTGGTAGCACCTAGGAAGTGTCGAACGAGAGACCTTGCTAGGAAGTTCCGAACTTGGAACCTAGGAGTGAACAGATCCCTAAGTCCTCCTTGAGCCGTGGGAAAAAAATTTGGATACAAGACTTTAAATACATATGGGTACTTGTAAAGCCATCCCACGTTGTCTTCAAATTCTTTTCCAGCATTGATAAAACAACACAAGTTAAACAGCGATTTGCGGACAAACCGTGGTTCGCTTTATTAATGTTTCGGATTGGTTTGGTTCTTAGAATTTTATGGTTTGGTTTGGTTCTCCAAATTCATAATCCTCTCGTAGTGGTTTGGTTCATGGTTTACTATAAAACCAGACCAATCAGGTCCATGCCCCTAAATTCCCGAGTTGAGCTCAATAATCTAAGCAGAAAAACAAGGAAAACAGAAAATCACCTCGGAAAACAATTCGTCGTCATCCCAATCGTCGTCGTCGTCGTCATCTACGTCGTCAAAGTAGTCGTCATCGTCATCGCTATCGTAAAGGGAGATTGGTTTCCCGTACGGCGACCTTCGATTGGTCTTGATAAGTTTACGGTTGGAATGTGAAGACTGTACAAAGAGCCTAGTGGTTTTGATTCTTCCTTGTCTTCTTCTTCTACAAATGAACCCTAAACTGAAGTGGGATGGGTGGAGGTGATGAAGATGGGGAGAGCGAGAGGAAAGCGTGGAAGTGAAGGTGTGGATTGAGAGAACTGCCATTTTAGAGAGAAGAGAGAGAATCGGAATATACCCTAAAACCCTTATCGGAATGTCTGCAGATACGAGATGAGTGTCCTTATCCGGAAGTGGGTTTATCTTCTGCTTACCGTTTTTCTCCCGCCTCTGTTATTTTACCTCGGAATTTATGACATGAACACGATACGGAAATTAGGGGTTAGTATTAAGTTTGAGAATGATTTCCGCACCTCTCAAATTACTAACCTTCAGGGGTTGTGAAAAATCATTTTAGAGTGATTTTCGTATCTCCCAATTGATTATTGTATGTCCTGAGGGGTGCGGTTAACAATTTGGGGAGTGTAAAAATTATTTTCCTTGAGGTTTTTTTCACACAAAACACATATATGACACGACATGAGAACACGATTAGTAAACAGATCGGATTCGGATTCAACCCGCATAACTTGAGAATGACACATCTTCGTCTATTCGTGTCGATACGGTAACCCGAGAATGACACGAATTAAATCGTATTAACCGATATTAACTTGAGAATAACACGAATTAATCGTTCACGTCGTGTTCAAATCCTATTTGGTCCACGTGAGGCGGGAAAGACGGAGGGAGTAAGAGATTACCTTGAGTGGAAATTATGGACTTCATGTCATTTACTTATTGTGCACTCCACCCGTGTATTCATGTTCGGCTCGTTTATCTATTTTATCTAGTGCAAGTGGTGGCTAACTCATGCGGTAGAGCTCTTGAATGCCCCACACTACATTTCGGGATCAAGTCTCATTCCACCCCTCTCCATGTACTCCCTCCGTCCCATTTTCATAGTCCACTATTCCATTTTGGGATGTCCGAAAATGAAAGTCCACTTTCCCCAAATGTACTATGGAATTTTGGTGAAATTTTATTCTTACCCTTGTGTTTAAATGCAAGTAGTACAATTCACATCAATCAAATTTGAAATTTCAAATCTATTGTGGTTGTATTAAATATTTAATTCTCAAAAAGTAAAGGGGCACGATTGGAAAGTGAAATACTTTTTATAACAATTATTATGTTCCCTTAGAAAGTTTGAATTCCGAAGAGGGACTATATTATGAGACGGGGAGTAATAGGTTAGGAATGATGAGTGGGAAAAAAATAAAATAAAAAATCTATTTTATCCGGTAAACAGAAAACTGGTGGCCTAGTCCAAATTCACATAAAGGCCAGTCGGCCCATCTGATCTGGGCCAGTAAACTGGCAGCCCACAAACACTCTCATGGACCCAATCTGGTAATGGTATCACATTTTTTCCACTTTCCTTCACGCAGTGACCAGTTGCAGGAGGAAAGGTCGAAGAAGAAGAAGAAGAAGAAGAAGACGAAGATGAACACAGACATCACAGCATCGGCAAAGCCAGAATACCCAGTAATAGATCGAAACCCTCCATTCACAAAGACCGTCGCCAACTTCAACACCCTCGATTACCTCCGCCTCACCACCATCACCGGCGTTTCCGTCACCGTCGGTTACCTCTCTGGTACCCCCCCCCCCCCCTCCCTCCTATATATAGTACGTATATGTAGACGTGATTCCTACCTGTATATATCTATGCTTGGTGGAAATGATTATACGAATTGAAAAACCCATCGGCCAAAATGGGTCATACCTAGATTTGGGGCCCGTTTGGTTACTTTCTCTTAATGGCGTTTTATTGTAGGAGTATTTGCTATGAATAAGAAATTAGCTACACCCGTAACAAGAAAAAGCGTTTGACTGTATGTGATATGTGGTGAATCGATAGGCAAGGTGGAATTTTATGATCCCCAAACATTCCACACCTTTGAGCCACTGGAGGTTTGTTTAGTCATTAACTCCAAGGCCCGGGATTATCGTTGAGGTGCTCGCAAGCTGGCCCGGACACCCGATTATAGAAGAGAAGAAAAATAAGCAGGAAGAATGCTTGCTGATTGCTTAATGTTAAGCAAAACGCAAATGGGCCCTTTTAACACATTCCCTCCAATGACCAAGAAGGGTTTCTTGATATGTCTTTTACCAAAGTGCTGTTTTGGTTGTATCCAAGATGTTATGTGTTGTTCTGAAAATTTTGCCAATGCAGCAATGCTCTCTTAATACTCTCTTACTAGTCTTGGTTTCCAGGTGTTGGGTCCCACATTGCTTGTGGGAGAGGATTTACAAATAGCTGTGCAAATTGATGTGTTAGTAACATCTCTCAAAATTTGCTTTGTTCTCTTGTAGTCTTCTATATTGTTCAGACACTTTTGCTTACAGATTGTTGAATTTTGAGATTCTATAATTGTTTTTATTTTTTGGTGTGTGTAATCATTTGTTGCGGTTATTCTGTAGGAATTAAACCAAAAATTAGGGGTCCTTCGATGGTCACTGGTGGGTTGATCGGGCTACTAGGGGGTTTCATGTACGCTTACCAGAACTCAGCCGGGAGGCTCATGGGTTTCTTTCCCAACGAGGGAGAGGTAGCTCAGTACAAGAAATAGGGGCATGATGGTTCTACGGTTTACATTCGGTTGAGAAAAACAAAAGACGGCAGTTGGGTATGTTGATTTCTGTACAAGGCATTTGATGTGCATCAATAAACATGGGAGAAACTACAGTTCTCAAATTGTTCTTTTTGCACTGTCCCCTGTCATGTTTGCATATGTTCAAACTGTTTGATAGAAATGTTGGTTGACTTACATGGCTATCCTTGGACCTTTTACCGTTTTGACTCGCTACTTTAATCTCTGTTCACTTTCAAAGTTCATGCTCAAGTTTTGTGCTGTAGACAATCTTCCAAGACAGTGCAATTGTGTAATCGTTTAGGGCAATTTATTACATGTGGTAGTAGGGTTTATTGCAATGGAGAAATAGGCCAATTTCTATTCTTAGTTGGGGTACCAGAGAAAGTTGCATCATAATTGAAGTCCTCTCGTATCCCAATATTGTGATTATTTTGGGGATTACATGGGATTGTGAGTTCCCTTTATAATCCTTTCCCTTATGTTTTGGTGCCCCATTTCTTTTCGAGATCCATTAGTGGGTATCAAGTTTATATGGATTCCTACTAGTCAAATATATTCACATTGATGTTGTTTTCGGGGAGCTGGGAAGATTGAAAAGAGGCTCCTAGCTAAAGATAGATTGTTCGTCCAGCTAGTGGGAAGAATTAACAAAGTGGAAAACATGTTTTCTTAGATTATGTTGAGTTATACAAGTTAGATCAGATCAATGAACTGAAACTAGATTTTTATAAGCCATTGACTTCTTCTTCCAAAATTTAACAGGAAAATCAGATTTCATGACAGGAATATTGAAATGGCAATTCAATTCCTGAATTGGCAGAGAAAGAAGCTAAAGAACTATAAGACGTTAAATGTTCACTGAATCTTGACGCTGTGTGGTAGAATGGTTTTCGTTTGTTGTGTCTTGTGTCTTGTGGTCGTAAAGGGACTGTAAGATCACGTATAGGGAAATGCGAGGTCTTTATTGGTGACTTTGTTCGAAGCCATTTTTTTTTTGGTCATTCGTCATTCCTAATCTATTACATGGGGAAGGGGAAGTGGGACTCGATCCCAGAATGCAGTGTGGGGCGTCCAAGAGTTCTACCGCATGAGCTAGCCACTACTTGCTTGTTCGAAGCCATTGGATGGGGACAGAAAGCTAAGTTAGTTGTTTGAGGAGGCTTTTGACAGACTGGGATAATCCATAACCATCGATGGCATTTGACTGCCAAAACCATCTGCATGAGCCGGAACGAAATCTGGTGGGCTGTCGCGACTCAATTCTTATAGATCCATGTAAATCCTCTTGAGCAATAGCTAGCTTAAGATTATGTTAAAAGTTTCACATTAGGCAATCTCTATCGTCTTGCTTGACTTCTAACGTATGCAGTGATTTGTAAATGATATGGATTGATTGATTCAAAGTTTTTGCTAAAATCGCTTGTAGTCTCCATTGCAAGGAAATATTATCATAGAATGGTTTGTAGTGTTGCCTCAAATAAACGGAATCAACAGGTTGTTGGACTTGCTGCTCAATCTTGCTTTGTCGGCCTAGGCTTCGTTCCTGCGGGAATATCATTGTGGTGATGATGGTTTTACAGCCTAGAGGAAGCATATTTTAAGCTTTACTGGGTTGAGATCATCAAATGATTGTCGACAGTGAGTGAACTTTGATGAGAAACTGTTAATGTTATTGTTTAGTTGAATCTGACATTTGGACGCTTTATAAGATCATTAATAATGCTAATTAGGCTTTAGTGTAACGTGAAATAGTGGAGGAAATAAAAGTGTCTATATGTTTGAGCAGAAAATTGATCAGACTTTTCGGATACAACTGTGTCCGAATCTATGTGCGCCTTCATCCCACTATTCTCTATTCTAATGGGAATCATCTTGGTGCTTTTGTTAGCCTCGCCATATTCACCATTACCATGCCATATTTACTACGGTCACACCATATGTTTTCAATCTGTGTTACATGCCAACCATTTAAGCCAAATCAACGGCAATTTGTCCTCGTTTCAACCAAGATGAACACTCGACTTACTGATTCATCCCCAATATCCCCCCAATCCTTTTTTTTTAATGGACGATAGACATTCTCCTACACTAGCTAAAGTAATTTTGCATAGAATCGTAAGTCGGGTTCCACTGCCACCAAGCCAGGCAGGCACATTATACACGCCCCATAATAATTCTATCAGATAGTACATGAGTTTCATGGATTCTGTGAAGAGACGAAACTTGGGTGAATGCAAAGCTCTACAACTCGCATTGTAATTATTACCTGCCGTTCGAATAATAAACCAAATACAACATATGTAAAAGTAGTTTTCCCGCAAGTGCTTCCGTTTCAATCACGACTAACATGGAGTATATAATTAGGAGTTACAATATGACTGTTGATCAAGAATTTGTTCCCTGTTCTGACTGCATATTGTGCAGAAATTTTGAGGTAAGAAAGATAAAGTGCCGTCTAATATGCCCTGTTTTCAAGGGCAATCAAACGAAGCTAACCAAAAAGACCGACCTAAGGGAAGCCCTAAACAACAGCAGGAAGACCCACCTGCAATTTTTTTCCTAGAGTATACATGCCGATGAAAGGCTGTTTCAAAAGGATGCTCAAGGGAGGCGGTAAATAGAGGGGGCGGTATAAGCAACATTGCCTCATTGGAACATAAAAAGGGAAAGGACATCAATGAAGTAGGGTTAAGGATACAACGGTGGAGAGTTGATACTTGCCCCTTTGGCCTTTCACCGGGCAACCACCAAGGAGGGAGAAAATCACAGCATTTCATATTATTCTGTCTTCAGTTCAATAAGCACTTACTATGGGCCCAAAATTATTCTCTCTGTGTTTCGTTGGTATGGGTTTGAAGAATTGTTTAAATGTTGAGTCTCTCTAGATCCACCGAATCCACCACCATTTACAACACCATAGTATGAGGAAACTGGGTTCACTTGCATGAACATAAAAGTAGAGCCGACACTATTGGCTTGGTTTCACAGAGGTTCGGCATCCGGTATTTGATGCCTTTCATTGGATCTGTTTTCGGCGACAGAGGCAGTCCCAACTGCAAGATCAAGACTGATTGAATCACTCTCTTGTGATCTAACCCTTGACGCTCTGTTCACATTCCCAGGTCCCGACATTTCATGGATACTACCCTTTGCAGTCGGTACATCATGATTGTGCTTTCCCTCGTACGTGGTTATAACAGCTTTTGGATCATGGGATGCCCTTTCCACATGTTTCCGAACTGGGCATCCAGCATTTGTGCACTTGTAATAACTCCTGCATAAGACGCGGAAATAGCCGTTATAGGTTACTATAATTTATGAAAATTTGGGTTTTGGATATTGCCAATTGGAAAAATAATAGTCATGCCCATTGGAAATTGGCAGCGATGGTTAAGGAAAAAATGCATGCACATCTCAACCTTGCTTGGTACAGCAAGCAACATTTCGATATGCACAACCTATCTAAGTACTTTATTAGCATCGATAGGCAGTAAATAGTCCATCACAACGTAATCTCGTCTATGGAAGGAAACAAGCTAAGCGAGTCGCATTATTCCTACTCACTTCCAGAAAATTTCAAAAGAAAAGAACTTTGGAGTCTTGCACTTGCATAATGGAGTCGTACTGTCGTAGTCACTATGGTACTTGTTTACTGTATAACGCTTACTCATAGTTTTTTCTCAGAACTAGACAGCTGAAAATTAATACGGAGTAATTCTCTATTCTCAGCCCAGACACTGGTACTTTTCAAAGAAGGAAGAATTTTCTACCATTCACGAATAAGATCCAGGAAAATTAACTGTCAAAATGCATCAAATTTAACAGAAATGCTAGGGTTACCAGCGTTGGGCAGACAGAAATCGTACACACGACGTGTGGGACTCACTTTTGGGTCCCACATGAATGTGAATTGTTCGTTAATTTAAATCTTCATTAATGAACAGTCCAGATTATTCGGATGGGACCCCAAAAGTGGGGCCCACACCCCATCTGTACAATTTCTGTACTCCTTTTTTTTGGGTACCCATAGTCCTCCAAATTTAATGTAACTTTTCCTACAAAGATCCAACATTTCTCTCTCTTTTTCAGAGTCTACTTTCCTACACAGATTTGTCTGCACAAAACAAAATAAAATAAAAAGGACTTGATATTGACACTCCCTTTTTTGCCTTTATTTATACAGTGCAAAAGTAATTTTACCTAATAGAGACCAAAAAAAAAAAAAAAGGGAGTGCTAATAGAGAAAAGGGGAGTGTCAATATCACTTCCCAAAAAAAAAACTGATAGCACAATCCGTGCTTCAGATTGAAAAATTACAAGAGCTCTGCCTCTGAGTCAATTGTAATCAATTTTCCAAGACGACCACACCGGAGTTGAAGATTAAACGGGAGAAACAGCACTAAAACCAACCCTCCCTCTAATCCTTCACCTAGTCAGGAAACTGAACATACCTTGGATTAGGATTGCATCTCACCACTTTCTGCCCATATTTACGCCATCGATACCCGTCATCCAATATATCAACTTCGCTCACAGTTTGAACCACTACACGTGGTTCACGAATAGGCTTAATTTGCATGACATCAGTAGTACCACCGTCTAGCTTCCTGCAACCAAATTTTTAGAGTTTGTTTGAAGGGAGCAGATGACATACGGACACAAGTCAATCGACTACTATAATAAAATGCTAAGGCATGTTAAACTACAACACCTCCGTTTTGAGAAAGGGTCATCTTCATCACCATCATTAGTGCCGTTCAATTGGGGAACTGAACCCTCTACACTATCATCGTTTGTTCCACGAGGAGATAGCTCGTCAATGCCATTCGGGTCACTGTTCCGAGATATTTGGGCATTTATGGCAGATTTCTCTTCAAGAAAGAACAAGAAGAAAAATCACTTATATGCACAATAATTTTTCGCAAGTGGAATCATAGAAAAGTTTCTTCAGTTACCTTCTTGAGTGGTCAAAGATGGAACCGACTCAGTTTTCTCTTGGATGGACAGCATAGAACCAGCACTAAATCGACGAGAAGGCTGAGGTTTGGGATGATCATGTGTACCCTTATACACAATCTCTGTTATTTGTCCCTCGTGAGAACGTTCAAAAATCTTCTTGACTTCACAGTTAGGATGAGTACATTTGTAATAGCTTCGCGGAAATTCACTTCCTTTCACCAGTTTCTGCCCGTATTTCCGCCAGTTATATCCATCATCAGATGACCTCTCCACAGTGACAGAAGGCCCAACATCTTTATGCTCACGTTGAGATGTTTGAACCCCAGCATTGCCCTCATTTAATTCATCATTATTGCCTCCAGCAGGTACAGAAGCTCTTGAAGCAAAAACAAGAGCAGGTGCAGGTAGATTCATCTCTTTTGAGAAAGATGCCATCTCAGTTTTAGCATTGTGGAGTGATGCAAATAATTGAGACCGGTATTGAACCTGGCCTTGTTCAAATTGCTCACTTTTCTGGTGGTTCATACCTGTAGAGATCTTTGTAAAATATGCAAAGCATTAGCCAATGCCCAAATCAGTTCTAGAATAGTCACCTTACTATCAAACTCGAATCTAACATAATTGTACAATATCCTGTTATTATAAAGCGGAAAATCTGGTCATAAAAAAAAATGCAGCAGTAGCCGTAGGCGTAAACCATGATAGATGATAGACAAACTACGTACTCCAGTACTTATGACTTGTACCAAGCAAACTGTACATAACTTTAGACCATAACAAATGCCTACTAATAACATTGAGTCTCGGAAAAAGAATGTTGGAGGGCGAAAAAAAAGGTGGGCAGCTTCAGGTACAGGGATATCACCCACGTTATATGCTGTTAATTGAGTCGGGCTTGGACAACCTATTAAATGTATGCCAATATTTGCCGATTAAATTTAGAATTTATCTCTCAGCATTTTAACTTTTACAGGAAGAAAAGAATGTCAATGTAAAACATAAAAAATAAAAAAAAATAAAAAAAACGCTAGTGGTATGAATTTTTCAGCAGGGGGAAATAGTAATAGCCATATGGTAGGTTTTTTTTTTTCTTTTTTTTCCAAAGAAGAAGCCATGCGGTAGTTCACTAGGGCATTACCGTAGGTGCCACTGATTGCAATCCTGAAAAAGAATCAGATTCAGCGTGGTGTCTAAACTCAAAACCTCCAATTTTCTTTCCATCAGCATTAATGCTATTGGAGCAATTTGCGGCTAACGATGAACCACATGTAACACCGGAGCAATATGTCAATTGAGGGTTCAAAAATGAACCTGTAGTTGGAGAAGGCTCGGCCTGCAGGATTCAGAAGTTCATGCCAGTCTTTAGTCAACAGAACGAACACACACGAACAACGAGAGAAGACAAGAAAAGGAACTGATTTACTCTGGAAAGATTTGATGGTTGGTGGTTCTCGAAGAAGGCATAAGCTGTATTCCAGCTAATCCACATTCCAATAACCAATACACTTAGCTCAACAACATCCTCCATTCGATTTTATACGAGTTTGAGTACACGTTACATGGAGGTCTGTAATCACTATGATAGTGACAGTCATCAACAAAGTGGATTCTTTTCTTTCTTTCTTCTATTTTTTCCCCTCACGTCAAATCACAAAACGGAACAACCCCCCCCCCCCCCCCCCAAAAAAAAAGGCCAAGCACAAACAAAAAGAACAATTCACGGTGTGGAAAAAACAACACTGAAGTTCATAAACAAGTAATTGCTCGATATATAGGCAGCAAGACGTATTCTAGAACAAGCTATTTGTGCATAATTCCATGACAGCAAGCCGATACAGAAACACCACAACGCGAGCATAAGAATCTATCGGTCCCACCAAGGCCACCATACATAACAAATAGTAGTTCACATAAGCAACCAAAGTAAACAAACAGCTCAAGGAATTGTCAAGTTGTGAAAAGAACCCAACTTAAATGATCAGAATATCAAACCGTACTTTACATAAAGAACGTCCCTTTTCTCTCAACGGACAAAAACCTCATCACATCACCCAATTCCAACAAATTCTCTTCTAAAGCTACTGTGATGTAACCACATCATCCGTTTGATTGCTGAGCTAATGGAGGATGAATAGAAATGCACCAAAAATTCCCACAATCATTTGACACTAACACAACTAACACTTGGCTTTAATTGCCCAAAAAAAAAATCTAATACGTGGCTTGTTTCTAGAAAGTTAATAAATTCTTCTATAATTAATCAAAGAACAGACACAATTATGACATTAAGGGTGAGTTTGGCCTAAATTAAGTTTTCTTAAGAGCAATCATTTGCCGTGATCAAGAGGAATTTGAAAAAAGCGAAAAAAAATGAACCAAAAATTGAAAAAAAATTACAACACTAAGGACAAAAAAGGCTACCTTTTTGGTCTACAGTGAATTCCTTTTGCTTTTGGTCGTGGAATTCTTTTCGTCGGGACAAATAACTAATCGGGAAAAAAATTAACCCGAATATAACAAAAATTAAGAAAATCGAACTAAAGTACTGGAACAAAAATTTACGCCAAATGGCCCCTAATAATTCAAAGTTTCACTTGTACGCATCAAACAGGCTTCAAATCTGTGAGTACAGAAACTGAAATTACCACAAATCACTAGAGACAGATTCGTAACATGAAATCTAGGAACACAATTTTAAAGCGCAACTGTGTTACATGAGCCCACATGCATCCGACTGCCAATGTACATCAAATGGCTAAATGGCACAAAATTGGTCGTGCATTACTCGATTTAGAGAGAGAGAGAGAGAGAGAGAGAGAGAAACCTTGTTGAGGTTGGAGAGGAGAACAGGGGAATCGAGAAACGACGACGGACTGAGGCCAGGGGGGATCGTGATGCAGGGGGATCTGGAAATCGGGAGGTTCGCCGGAGAAAAGAGTTTGTACTTGGCGGAGGTGGTCGATCCGGCGTCGGAAATCGCATCATCTGTGACTGTGGGGTGAGTTTTTTCAGCAGTGGAGCTGCGGCGGAGTGTTGGAAGGTGTGAAGGCGTGGTGTGGTGGTGGTTGTGGTCAGGTGGAGAGGTGAGAGAGTGAGGGAAGTCCATTTTAGAGAGAGAGGAGAGGAGAGGAGGGAGGTGGAGGGGCAGATTGGGCATGGCGGGTGGGGTAGTAGAATGTTGGCGGCGATTTGTGTGTGTTTTGTTTGCGTGTCTGGTGATTACTTACTTATTTGTGTAGTTTTTGTGGGAGGGAGGGAAAGGGGCACGCAGTTTGACTTGTTAGATTAGTTGTACTACAATGGATCTGGGTGTCATTGGGTTGTCATTCTCTCCCCTCTCTATTCTCAAAATCGCTAAGCGCTGGGAGGGCACCTAGCGTTGGACTCGGGAGACGTAGCGTGTTATTCAATCCTGACTGTCCATCTCGAAAATTAATGGTTCCGAATTTTTTAAAATAGTTCGTCCCCCCAGCGTGTAGGCGCCGACTAGTCAGCCGTCTAATGCCTACGTGGGGATTAAACGTTGACTAATCGGCTGCCTAATTTAAACGTTGGACCCCGCTTAGCGCCTATGCAGAGGCTAGGCGGCCGACTTTTGGAACACGGCTCTCTCTCTATTTTCATTTTTTGATTAATCTTAATAAGTTGACGTTAACAGCTAGCCAATGCAGTTTTTTGTTTTGGTTTGACAATTCTCTCGACTAATTTCCTCCCAGTCTAGTTAAAAGGCTATGCACATCGAAATTAAATAATTCACAAGATAAGTTATTGTGGTATGGTCTTGGGAAGTTGTCAAGTTTCAAACTTATGATTTCTATATTTACAACTCATTCATGTTATCGCTTGAGCTACCATTTGAAATTGCCAATGCAGTTTTTCACTTATAATCGACCATACAACTAATTTAGCATACCTCAACTAACAATGAAATTAACAATCGGGCAAAACTTTTAACATTAACATTTCAATTCGAGAAAATAAACCTAAGCTTGTTACTATAATAATCTCATTCGATAACTGTGTTGGGTTTGCACAAGGCTTGTGGACCAATATCTAATTCCCCAATTAGTCGGCAATAATTAGAGGGGGTACTGATGATTAATTGAGAGAGAAAAAAAATTATAGTAGACAACAGAACGTGAATAGCAGAAAATGTCAAAATGTGTTGTATTTGCATCACAATTTGTCAAAGGAAGGAAGATGAGTAAAAGAGAAGTACAATTCTCTATTCCTTGGTGGGTACCCACAGAAGAAAATTGCTCTCTCCTTTTGCACTCTATTCATTGTCACTTTTTTTTTTTTTTTTGGGAAAAAAACAAAATTTGCTTGTTTAGGTGGGAGTTCGAAAATTGTTGGCTAAGTGTCAACAAGCTTGATACGTTTTGCAAAAAAAAAAAAAAAAACTAGGGTACTATATACCAACCTCCCGTGACTCCATAAGGTTATTGACATATACATTGCGATCCCAACCTTTCAACTTATTACATTGACCGTCCATTCACTCGGTTAGCCTTCTGTTAGATTTGTGAATTTCAATTACTTTCACTTTTAAAATATGAAAAATAAAATAAAAACTTTGTGTAGCTCTTGTTTTGCCTTCAAGTTTCGTCAAGGAATTCATATTAAGAAATTAAGATTTTTTAGGACTATTATTGCAGAGTAAATTCAATTTTTAAGGTTTAGTAAAGGGAAATACACAAATCTAATGGAAGACTAATGAAGTGGAAGGAGTGTAAACGAGCCGAGCCAAGCTGAGCTTTGTAGAGCTCGATCTCGGCTCGTTTGTAAACGACCCGAGCCCTTTATGAGCCGAGCCAGAGTAATTTACTTTTCAAGCCTCCTTAAATGAGCCGAGCTTTTGCGAGTCGAGCCGAACTTTACCGAGCTCGGGCCTAAAACTCGAGCTCTGCTTGATTACTAAACAAGCCTAGCCTTAACAAGCCGAGCCATGAGATGCTCGAGAGCAGCTCGGTTCGTTTACAGTCCTAAGTGGAACTAACTGAGCTAAATTATTCCCATTTAAGGGAGGCCAATGTAATAAATTGAAAGATTTGGAGTGCTATAAATTTGTCTGAAACCTAAGGAGGAGTTGGGGTAAATTACTCAAAAAAAACAAATAAACAAACTTCCTTTAGACCAGCACATGGATTTTCCATGAGCCTATTCTTTTTGACACTCCAAATTTCAACCTTTTTGAATTTGCTGAACAATAGGACAATCCCACATAATGATGTCTGCCAAAGCATCCTAATCGAATCTTGGATTGCAATGATCAAAGTTAATACAACCAAACTTTGATTTCAATCTATATCATACATTCATAAATACAATCTCAAAAAGATGACTTACCCACAAGAACTCATTTCCAACATTTGGACAAGATCCATAAAGTATAGACCCTCATGTTCTACCTTGTTCAGAAAAAACCCAGAAGAATGTCTGCAACAGCTAAGTATGAAGACAAGGCATAACTTCCAACAACTTACCTCACTAAATTGGATCAATATGTTGACAGCAAAAAATCATGCAAATCCTAATCATCTAGAAGTGCATTAGTAGTTTCTTCATGATATCAATACCAATAGTCTTCCGACGGCAATAACAAGAGGCGAAACCACCCTACAAGCACGGAACTGAACATAAGCATTGTGACTTCCAACTGTTGAAGTTGGAAGTCCCAACTGAAATAATGTCTGCTATGGTGGCCAATTGTGGGACACTCGAGCACAGCAAACAGCCATTTGCACCATTAATGTCTCAACCATTCATGCATTCAGCAAATACAATGGAAGAAAATGGATGGAGCAAAGTAAACAACAAAGTACGTCCTCTTAAAGAACACTAGCCTGATGCAAATGTAATCTCCTGTGGCAATGAAGTTCAGCATTAGTGTAGTGTATTCTTTCTTCGACAAATACAAAGAGGTCACTTTCTGGTTACAGTATACCTAGCTTTTTAGCTGGACGAGCACATCCGATCGTAAAAAAGTTCTATTTTCTGTAGACGTGGGACAGAAGAGGATACGTTCAGGAACTGAGCCACGATCAATAGATCGAAGACTATTAGACGGGGTAACCTCATGACTCGTGAGTGTATATGTAAATATAAGGAAAGAATATGCATAACAGCGTAGTACTTTCTGTTCTAAAATAGGGTGGTAGAAAATATACTCCCTTTTGAAGAGCTAGCTAGGCCAGCTGGGAGTAGAAGCTTGGAAATACCCAATGTCTCTTCAGGTACCACCGTTGATGCTAAAAGCAGCAAAAGAAGAGAAGGTGAAGAGTTGGGTCAGTGGAGGGCTATGTTCTTGCTTTCTACGGGATGGAGAACATGCACTCAAGAGCAGCTTCAACAGGCTGCCATTGCAAGGACATAAGACTTCTAGGCAAGCTAAAATGAAATTGTCTAATGGCATGCAATCATAAATCCATTAGCAACTGCATAAAAGAGGGAAGCGCTCAAAATCCCCCTTACAAAGGACCAGTATATCCTTTGCCAAAAAAAGAAACGAACTTAAATATTGCACCAAGTCTGGCACAAGTTTTGGCAGTTGCCAAATTTGCCTCATCCTCACAACTCAACACTGAACCTACCAACAAGTAGAGGCCAGGAATGCAGACAATGACACTTGATTTCTCTTTCATTTGTGTCATAAGTGTACTTTACTTCATTGTGACCCTTGTGTTCTTCTAGATACTCTAGATACTCCATTTACCTCTCGGTCCTCTTAACGTCAAGCCAAGGGTCGCACATGCAAGGTAGTGTTAGAGCTTATCCCACATCATTTTATTGCCACCTCCGAAACTAGTAATATGAGCCTAGGTGATCTCTCTAGTCATTTCCAGCTAGAAGCGAGTTGGATGTTTTAACATGGCGACATAGCTAAAATTTCATAGGTTTTGGAACACTTACATCGATGTCCCAGCAATTGATTTTGTTTTGTTGTGCCCTAAGTCCACCTTGTTCATGATTACAAAGTTAATGCTCCACGTGTGAGCGGTATCCTCGAGTCGAGTTGGATGTTTTAGCATTGTAATTTGTAATAGTGCTGGGATTTGGAGGGTTTTCCCAACTAGCTGTTATTAATTCCCCATTCGTGCAATAGGCATACTTAGGTTCATCCACCTCTCCAGATGTGAGTTGCCGCACGTGGCAGAGGTGTTAGAAGTTAGAACTTGTTCCAAATCGACAGCTCCAAAGCCAGTTTTTAGCCAATTGATTTTTAGTTGGAATTTTTAAGTATTATCGAATCTTCCCTTTCAGAAAAGATTCCCTATTTTGTAGCAATTGATTGCCATTTGTTAAATTTGTTTCGTACATGTTCACCTCCAAATAAGTATATGAGGTTGGACTGTTGGATGGCCTTTCCACTCGGGGCCAATTATTTTTTAGTTAAAGACTTTGGCAAAATTGCCACATTAAGAGCTCTATAAATATTCACCCTCCAAGCTAAAGAGCTTATGTAAATTACGCTTTGTAGAAATTTCTTTAAAAGCATTTTCCCTACCAGTTTTGACAAAACAAAATCATAGAAATCATAAGAAGGTAAAAATCATTCACCTTCAATAAAATGGGACAATTCGCAACACTTGGTTGCACATCAACCAAAGTCCGATAGTAGGTAACTCATTTGACTGAATCTCCCAAAGTTATGTCACCAAACATAAATAATTGGAGTAAGAATACAGCAGTGGTGATTATGCTAAAAAATGGCATTTACACCATTAAAGCAGGAATGCCAAATAATGACATTTGGCACAGCCATTTTTAGCAACTGCCATTGGAGTTGCCCTTAAGTAGTACCCATTAAACGTTAGCTCATTGCAAAAGAATTTTGACAGATGAAAAGCTCAATGAGTCAGAAGGTTCCTTCCCCTGGTGATTCCAGGTCTGAAACCCTACACAAATAAGCTCACATGAAACAATTCATGATTGATAGCAAACCACAAGGGTCTCTATGGTTCAGGTTCGCCCCAACTATGCATAAACTTCAATAAATCTCAAAAAACCAATCTAGCTTGTGCAACATTCATAGTGATCAAATAAGCAAAATATGCTTTCTGATTACTAATGCTGCCAAGTCAGGCAAGTTCTAGGATACCATCTGATGCTCCCCAATAGGCAGAATGGTACAAGGACTTACTGGGGATGGTAAGGCTGATAATATTGTGGTGGAAAAACATAACCGCCATAGGCAACTGGCTTATCATAATAACCAGTTCCCATTAGTGATTCAGTAGGGTATGCATGGGTCTGTGAAGGCATCAAGTTCCCAGGGTCACCAAAAGGGGCTCCTGTCGAACCATACAAGCCAGCAGCAGATGAGTCTGCATAAGAGGCAGCGGCAGGAGTAGAACCTGCCATGCCATAAGGGCCAGCTGGTGAGCCCGAGTAAGGAGGAAGATGTTGTGGCAACAAACCTGCCGGTTGTGGATGATACTGCTGAAATACAGGAGTAGTGGAACTTGTAGAAGCAACACTCATTGAAATTGCGGTTGGATGAGCTGGTGCATTATTCCGAGGACGCTTGCTTCCACTCAGTTTCTGTGGCTTTGACTGCTGCATCTGGGAAGCAGGGGCTGCTGAGTTGGGTTTCTTGTTCGACTTCAGCTTTTCTACGATCTCAAGGCGTTTCATGAGTTTCGTTTTCAGAAACAGATACTCAGATTCAAGCTTATAGTCCTCAATGAGTTTGATCACCGACTTGTAAGCATTGGCTTCCTTTGTCAAGGCCTCTTTCTACAGGAAAAAGTGAAGAAATAACACAGATACTTATCTGAGTTCAAAGTTGAAAACAGTGTTTCAATAGTCCTAAAAGGAAATACAACAGTACCTGTGCTTTAAGAGTATTATTTTTCTCCTTGAGAGTTTTCTTAGCCTGCCGCTTGGACTCCTTGACATATTCTTCTAAGAGGGGTAGTGGTGGAAACTTGGCCGAAAGCTCAAATTCCAAAATAAATCTGACTGCCACCTGTTGTTTACCCTGACCAATAAGTTTGTGAATAATCTCTGCCAAAGCCAAATAGAATAGATGAGCTGACGAGAAATATGATTTTATACGAGCCCTTCAAAACTTTAGTTCCACAAAATAAGGACACCAACTCAATAAAATAGATCACAACATCAACTAAATGAGAAGCCAGAAGATGAATTCTAAATAACCTTACAGAGAAAGAACATTGGTTTAGTGTATTTTTTTTGGTAAGTAACATTGGTTCAGTTCAGTTCCACATGGGCTCAACAATTAAATTGAGTCCAAATCAGAAAGGAAAAAATCAACCACATGGACAGCACCCCCTCATAAGACCATTCTAGCAAAACCTCCATTGGGTAGTAAGATAACAACTTACATCAACCTCCACAAGGTACCTACCATCAACCATGTTACAAACTGATTGACTTTGTTAGAGGTTAAAAGCAGACTTTTATTATGACTTACAATCAACCTCCACAAGGTACCGACCATCAACCAAGTTACAGACTATAACCAACTTAAAGTTTCGTTGCTAGTTTCGACATTTTCACAATTCCAATTAGTTCCTACTTTGGAGTGTCAACCCGTAATAACTCAAAGGACAAGCGGGAGCCTCAAAAGTGTAGCAGATTAAAAGGAAAAGATTACAATCATTAAATTCCGGCAAATAATACAACTATATAAGAATAAATCATTTCACCTGCCAAACTCGGAGACATGAAAGAGCAATTAACTATCGCTCCTCAAAAAAGAAAGAAAATAGGGCAATTTTAAGAGATGGACAATGAATTAAGTCCAAAATTAGAATTGAAGTTACCACATCACTTCGTCTCCAAAATCATCCAATGATTATTGTACTCAACATTGCAAAATTATATCCAATTTGGCATTTGTAAACTCACTTTATCACACGAAGAGAGGCACAACTAAACCATGTCACGGTTTTGGCCTAGCAACTTCAATTGCAATCCCTAATTTATAGAAAGTAACGATCAAGAAGCAATCTAGAGGCAGATAGATGGCAGAAATATCATAGAAACACCTAAAGGGTATGAAATACAACTTCAATTGAAATCCCTTATCCATAGAAATCAATGACCAAAATTGAAATGTAGATGAAAATAGACATGGCACAAAAAATCATCGGTTCAACTCAATGGTATGAAATTCAAGACCCTCACCAGAAATCCTATCCCCCAAACCAATCGCACGAAACAACTCAACAGCCTCTCGAAACCTCGCGATTTCCACACCCAAATCAACCAGTTCCCCCATATCAAACCCACCCACCACGCCAAACGCCGCCACCAGATAAAAAAACCCCAACCCCTCCAACCCATTATCCCCACCACCACTCCTCCTCACCTTCCCCTTCCACTCCGCCGCCAACTCCCTCGCCTTCTCTCTCACCGCACCCCCAATCTCACCCCCCACCTTCCCCAACCCCTCCAACATAACCACACAGCTCCTCCTTATCGCTATCAACTCAATATCCTTATCCCCCTTCCTCGAACTGTAAAACCCTTCCATCGCTCCCAACACCATCCCCGCCGCATCCGGCGCATGCCCCAATGCATCTGCCAACTCAGCCTTTATATTGTTCCTCTCCTTCGGCCGTTCCACTATATACTTCCTCAACCCTAACCCGTCCATCTTCTCACACAACGATATCAACTTGGCCCGAGCCGGGACAGGGACCGGAGCCAAATCCAAAGACTCCTTAGCAATTAGGGTTTGGGAATTAGGAGGGCCAGGGGATTTAGGGTTTTGGAATTGTGAAGTGGAATTGGAATTGGGGGTGTTTGGTAATTGGGATTGGGATTGGGATTGGGATTGGAGGATTTGGAATTTGTGTTGGAGGGAGGAGTGGAGGGAGGAGAAGTAGGAATCGAGGTCGGACCAGGTGAAATTGAAGGAGGAGAGAGAGGAGGAGTGAGATTGGAGGTCTTCGAATGCTTTGCGAAGATTCTCTTTCTTCGCGTCGACGAGTTTTAGAGCAGCGGAGATTGTTTTAATCGTCGTCGCCATTGTTGGAGAACAGAACGAGAAAATTAGGGTTCTGAACGGAACTGGAATTTGTTGAAGTTGAAATTCTGGTTTTGTGAAGACGACGGGTGGCAGACGGCAGTTGGTGTTGGACGGTTCCAATTTTATTGGACGTTGGACGTATTAGACGGTTGGAATGAGAGAGACCGAACGACGTCGTCTTTAGGAAAACCTCTCTTCTCTGTAATTTTTTTTTTTTTTAAAGGTCTGAATGTCACCCAAAAAGAGACCCTCAGAGTTTGGAGACTGGCCTTGAATGACTTTGATAATTATCCCCCGGTCCCAATTTCTTGGGCCTTTTTTTTTTTTTTTTGGAAAATTCAAAAAAAATTCGATATCTTTTAATTTATACTCCAATAGTTTTTATATTTAATACGGATCTTGGTTGATAAATCTCAATTAATTTTGTTAAACAAAGATTTCGAAATCATAAAAAACATTATAGATTATGAAATATAGACAAATTTTTTAGACGTCTAAAAAGATAAACAAACCTAACAAATTGGGACGGGGGAGTATGTTATTCTTTTCTTTTGTATACAAGAAGGTGGACATACACTGTGTGTGTGCACTTCAATAAGAGATTAAATCCTTTTGAAGAGGAAGTTACCTTCGTCTTCTTCTTTTTAAATGATGGTGTTTTGAATTCTAGATGTAATTAGAAGCATTTTGAGACAGTTTTGAACGTGGAGTGATTAAAACATGAAATTTTTTACTCGTCTTCTCTTACATATTTTGATTAAAAAAAGCATGACACAAAACACATAATAAGCAAAAAAATATCAAACAACAATTAATTACTCTCAAGTGATTTCGGTTGGGTTCTCCAATAGATTTTAGGTAGATTTTATGAAAATCTCATAAAATGGGCATTTTATGGAGAGGTGATAAAATGGAGTTGTTTTTCCAA
Source organism: Gaultheria prostrata (assembly GCA_036023075.1). NCBI lineage: Eukaryota > Viridiplantae > Streptophyta > Magnoliopsida > Ericales > Ericaceae > Gaultheria > Gaultheria prostrata. Next base: position 27,340 of record JAXBDA010003425.1, read on the forward strand.
CTGATAAAATGTAGTAGTTTTCCTATAGGTTTTAGGAGAATTTTATGAAAATCTCATAAAATGACATTTATATTTTATGTGTTGAGATTGAAGTATCATAAAATGTGAGATTTTATATACCTAAAATTTAAATGAAATGCCTATGTGCCTCGAGAAGTGGAAGGAACAATTTTGTAAGGCATCCAGATATGCCTGCCCTTGATTATTACAAAAATATTTGTCATTGTCACCATGATTATAACATCCCATAAATGAAGGTTAACTTGTCCAATACTCATTTGCCTTTTCCTTCTGCTTTATTGGATGCCCCATTCTTCAGTGGGAATGGAAGAAAAAAAATGAGAGACCAGTTGGACTTTTAACAGCCTAAAAGTTCAAAAAAGTTGAAACATCTGTAATTTCACCCCTACAATGCAAGATAGAACCCCCCCAAAAAAAAAATCTTCCACATATTTGCAGCAATTAATTAACTTATCCCATAGTGCATACCAGCAACATATTTTTCCTTTTATAACTCACGTGTCCGGCTAGTTTATGCCCATTTCGAGTAAAAGAAGCAACATCTACACATACCTTGAGAAAAACATGTTGCATACCAACAATATATTTTTCTTTTTATAACTTAGATGTCCGACTAGTTTACGCAAACCTCGAATAAAAGAAGCAACATCTACGCATATGAGCGGCATACTAGATGTTCATACTCTACATCTACATCTGCACATACTCCGTTTGATGGTAGGCACAAAGTGTATCATCAAAACAGGCGCAAAATGCTGTCATTCCACTGAAAAAAACAACCAAGACTGCCCTTTATTATGCCATATCTTAATCTTAATATATTATCAAACAACAGTATCTGATCCCAATTTTTCAAAAAGGGACTTCCTCAGGCAATCTTGATTCTTGACCCTGAAATCTACCTTATGTTTCCTTCTTCTCACTGTGCGCAAAGCTCATTAGTTCCCCAACAATGTCAGCAAACCAGAATACCAAAGATCTTCAATGGTTTCTCCAGGCAATCGAATCCGAAACCCTCAATCTGCACAGCATCTCCTTTTACCTTTCTCAACCAACTTCAGCTTGTCACCAAGAAACAGAAAACTCCATCAACATAAACATTTCCGACGACGGCCATCCACAATTCTCTCACCTCTTGACAGTTATAGGAACATCAAATAAGGCCAACTCGTCCCTGCGAAACTTGGAGTTTCACCAAGTCAGGTGGGAGTTGCAGCAAATACACAATCTCGGGGTGTTACTCAAAAACAACACAAACATCAAGCAAATCGTGTTTAGAAGAAACAGGTTTAATACGGAATGCTTACACGAGTTATCAGAAATACTTAAGAGAGATGGTGTACTTAAAGAAATCATGTTTTCAGAATCGGGGATTGGGTCGGTTGGAGCTAGCCTTCTTGCTTCTGCTCTAAAGGTGAACAATAGCTTGGAAGAGTTGCAAATATGGGAGGACTCTATCCGGTCTAAAGGTGCCGAGGAGCTATCAAAGATGATAGAAGTGAATCCAACACTGAAGCTGTTGACGATTTTCGATTCAAGTTCAATAACAGCAACCCCACTAATATCTGCTGTTTTAGCCAGGAATAGAGCCATGGAAGTTCATGTATGGAGTGGAGGAGGAGGAGAAAAGAGTTCCAAAGTGGTTGAGTTCGTACCTGAAAACAGCACATTGAGAATTTACAGGCTTGATGTGGCCGGGTCTTGCCGGGTTGCTTGTGCCCTCGGGTGGAATTCAACAGTTAAGTCACTGGACTTGACTGGGGTTCGCCTGAAATCTCGGTGGGCCAAGGAGTTCCGATGGGTTTTGGAGCAGAACCGGTGCCTGAAAGATGTAAATCTGTCAAAAACCTGTTTGAAAGACAAGGGAGTTGTTTATGTTGCGGCAGGGCTTTTCAAGAACCAGAGCTTGGGAAGTTTATGTCTTGATGGAAACTGGTTCAGTGGTATTGGGGTAGAACATTTACTCTGCCCCTTGAGCAGATTCTCCACTTTGCAATGCCAAGCGAATATAACTCTGAAGTCGGTAACTTTTGGAGGGGGAAAAACAAGGATAGGAAGGGATGGTCTTCCAGCCATTTTACAGATGCTGACGACCAATCAAACTGTGACAAGGTTGGGGATATATGACGATGGAAGTTTAAGGCCAGAAGATTTTGTCAAAATCTTCAAGAGCTTGGAGAGGAATGCCAGTTTAAGGCGCTTGTCTTTACAAGGCTGTAAAGGAGTGAATGGGGATTTGGTGCTTCAGGCAATAATGGAGGCATTACAGGTCAATCCTTGGATCGAAGAACTTGATCTTGCAAGAACACCGCTGCAGAATTCAGGGAAGACAGAAGGGGTTTACCAGAAATTGGGTCAGAATGCGAAGACAGAAACAGAAGCAGAAACAGATTTTCTCAAGGACATGCCAATGGTGGTTCCCAAAAGTTGCCGAGTGTTCTTCTGCGGCCAAGAATACGCTGGTAAGTTTTGTGTTGCATGGTTTGTTCTAATTTCCCCATGGTATCCCTGTCTGACATATATGGCAAGCCCGTGGGATCTCTGTCCTATACCAATACTCAATTTGGACATAGACGGGACATACAAATTCCATGTTTTCCTTTATCCAGTTGATTTGAAGCACATTTCAAAACAATTTACAGCATCTTATCTAAGCATGTTGAATAAGATGCAACAAAATTTATTGTTTAAGATGTGTCCCTGTACGCATAGTCCCATACCATGGTTTACAACATTAAGATATCCTAATCTAGCGATGTTTGAAGCTTGGACAACAACTCTAACCGAGGCCGTATCCAGACCATGAAAAACATATTTTGACCATCATACCTCTCTTTGTTTATGTGCAGGGAAAACTACATTATGCAATTCCATATCTCAGAACTTCTCTTCTTCAAACCTACCCTACATGGATCAAGCAGTTAGAACTCTTGTGAACCCAGTTGAGCAAGCAGTTAGAACAGTTGGAATGAAGATAAAAACTTTCAAAGATGAAGACACAAAGATTTCGATATGGAACCTTGGTGGTCAGCACGAGCTCTACTCCCTCCACGATCTCATGTTCCCAGGGCACGGCAGTGCCTCGTTTTTTCTCATCATATCCAGTCTGTTTAGAAAACCCAGCAACAGAGAACCAAAAAACCCAACTGAGATCGAAGAAGACCTCCAATATTGGCTACGGTACATAGTCTCCAATTCAAGAAAAGCAGTCCAGCAGTGCATGCTACCAAATGTAACTGTCGTACTAACTCACTACGACAAAGTTAATCAACAGTCACAGAATTTTCAGGAGACTGTAAATTCAATTCAGAGATTAAGAGACAAATTCCAGGGCTTTGTCGAATTCTACCCGACAGTGTTTACAGTTGATGCAAGATCATCAGCATCAGTGAGTAAACTCACTCATCACCTTCGCAAAACAAGCAAAACAGTACTCCAAAGAGTCCCTAGAGTTTATGAGATTTGCAATGATCTGATACAGATTCTATCAGATTGGAGGTCAGAGAATTCCAACAAGCCAGCAATGAGGTGGAAGGAGTTTGGTGATCTATGCCAGGTTAGAGTTCCATCCTTACGAATTCGCTCAAGACACGACAACAAGGAAAGAGTGGAGATGAGGAGGCGGGCTACAGCTAATTGCCTTCATCATATAGGAGAGGTGATATATTTCCATGAACTAGGGTTTCTTATCTTGGATTGCGAGTGGTTCTGCGGTGAAGTGCTTGGTCAACTGATAAAAATAGATGTTAGAAAGCAAAACTCGTCGGAGAATAATGGGTTTATTAGCAGGAAAGAGTTAGAGAAGATTCTTAAAGGAAGTTTGCAGAGCCAGATTCCAGGGATGGGTTCAAAGGTTTTTGAGAATTTAGATGCCAGTGATCTGGTAAGAATGATGCTGAAACTGGAACTTTGTTATGAACAAGATCCTTCGGATGCTAATTCATTGCTGCTGATCCCCTCCATTTTGGAAGAAGGCAGGGGGAGGCCACAGAGATGGCTGCTAAGCACACCCGACTGTGTCTATGCAGGGCGACATCTGGAGTGTGATGATTCAAGCCATATGTTTCTCACGCCAGGCTTCTTTCCCCGCTTACAGGCAAGAGGAATTCCACTAATTATTTACTCTTTACAATTCTTGTTCTTCTCACCAATTTCAAGTTTAGCACATGTATGAAGTAAAATGAGCTTTCCCAATAGACTATAGAAAGCAATCAGCATCAGTCATTAAACAACATTTGACAGTGATATAGCTCATCTCAAATGGGAATCTTGATACTTCATTTAAAGACAATTCTTCCTTTTCAGTAAATCTACTAATCTTACTATGAGTTGGTCACTACTTCAGTAATCAGCCCAATGTGATTGGATATCACTATAAGAACGATCTGATTGGATTTATAATGTTGTTCTGAGTGATACCGTTGATACTTCATAGTCCATACCCTCATATTTGCATTCTGTTTAATTAAAAAAAAAAAACTCACATATCAAGGTTTAATGCTTCCAAGTTCCAAACACAAATATTAAACGATGATACAAAAGCCACCAAAGTTTGCTATTAGAACTCATAAAATTTTCAACTTTTGAGAGGGAAACATACCTGCATCTTCCCTGAGTTTGAAGTTTGTAACCAAATTTCATCGATTTGAAACCAGGTTCATCTCCACAATAGGATCATGGGGTTAAAGAATCAACATGGGGCAACTTACAGTCTTGAGAAGTACCTCATCTCAATCAACATCAATGGCATACACGTCAGAGTAGAGCTTGGAGGGCAGCTGGGCTACTACATTGACGTCCTTGCCTGCTCCACCCATAATTTGACAGAAACCCTAAGACTCTTTCAGCAGCTCATAATACCCACAATACAGTCTCTCTGCCACGGTGTCACCTTAACTGAACACATTCTACGACCCGAATGCGTCAGAAATCTAACACCCCCGAGATACAGGAAAACCCAATTTGTCCCTATGCAAAACCTAAAAGAGGCACTACTCTCAGTTCCAGCAGACGGCATGTATGATTATCAGCACACGTGGAGTCCAGTCTCAGACTCTGGCAGACCAATCTTAGGTGGTGGATTTGATTTTGCCAGAGACCTACTATCCGATGATGATTTTAGGGAAGTACTACATCGAAGATATCATGACCTATACAACCTGGCGGTGGAATTGCATGTCCCCCCGGAAAATAACCCAGATGATCCAGATCATGGACAATCTACCAGTGAAGAAAAAGTCGAACCCACATTTGGAGGAATTGCCAAGGGAGTGGAAGCAGTTTTGCAGAGACTGAAGATCATTGAGCAAGAAATCAGAGATTTGAAGCAGGAGATTCAAGGGCTGAGATATTACGAACACAAACTTCTTATTGAGCTTCATCGCAAAGTGAACTACCTTGTCAACTACAATGTTCAACTGGAAGAAAGAAAAGTCCCCAACATGTTCTATTTTGTCAGAACAGAAAACTACTCAAGGAGATTAGTTACCAACATGATTTCTGGAATGAATGCAATCCGGTTACACATGCTATGTGAATTCAGGCAAGAGATGCATGTCGTTGAAGATCAATTAGGTTGCGAAATGATGCAAGTTGACAACATGACAGTACAGTGCTTGGCTCCCTATATGAAGAAGTTCATGAAACTATTAACATTTGCTCTAAAGATAGGAGCTCATTTAGCAGCTGGAATGGGAGAGATGATACCGGATTTGAGCAGGGAAGTTGCACATCTTGCAGACTCTTCGCTTGTGTCTGGGGCAGCAGGTGCAGTTGCAGCAGGGGCTATGGGTGCTGCAGCTGCTGGAAGCAGAATCAGAAGCAGGGACTCGAGGGACATTCAGCAAGATCAGAGAAAAGCACAGCAATGGGTCGTTGATTTCCTAAGGGACCGGAGGTGTTCAAGTGGAAGAGATATTGCAGAGAAGTTTGGATTGTGGAGAGTGAGGTACAGAGACAGCGGCCAGATTGCCTGGATTTGCAGGAGGCACGTGTACACAAGAGCAAACGAAGTTATCGAAGTACCAATCTGAAGTCGTATTAGTAGTTTTAACGATTCTCTTTAGTTTTTTCTCTTCTTCTTTTTTCTTTGTGAGGAATGCCTCCATGAAATTATGGTTCACCGACCTCACTCTTTTCTCAAATTTCTTATTTTCTATTTCTTAGATGCTATAAGACCATATCTTATCATATATCAACGATGACTTCCGTTTCATCAACAGACGATTGATTTTTATTCTGAAATAACGAAGACGCAACAAATTTGCACCATTGGTAGCAATATCATGGAGAACAGTTAGGAAGCAGATGGAAAAAGCTGAAACATATTAAAGCCTTTAAAGGTAGCTCTTGATGATCATTGATGATATAGACAGACCGTTTGCCACCTGAAAAACATGGTAGGATTACATATGCAAGAGACAACCAGAGGTGGAGAGAAACAAAGCGGCAGCAGCCTTAGAGTAGGGAGGCGTGCCAGTGAGAAAGCAGACGGAGATGGTGATAGCTCTCATGAAGGTGAATCAGATTTATGGAGCTTGAGACCACCTTTTGCAGGGAAGGTAGGCCACAAGGTTAGCTCATCTTCGGAAGTTGTACTCAGTTAGCGTGATGACCATACATGGTTCCGGTACTGAATGAGCAAGTATGTAGTTATCAATTCCATATGTGGAATGTACCAAAGCACCCAATTCGATTTCTTTTTTACATCTATTTGTTCCGGTCAATCTAAAATAATTGAACGAGCTCTAACTCATGATTCTAGTTCTTTGATTTCTTATAATTTCCAACATGAATATCCGAATCTGACATAATCAATCAAGGAAAGTCTCTAAATAATAAGAAAATCTCTCTCCCCCTCCCTCCCTCCCTCAGAACGATGAGCAAAGCAACTTTGACGATTCTCAACTTCAACTACCAATCCGCGCAAACCCCTGGTGATTATGCACAGGGTGGTCATGGATTGCTCGAGCAACCGATCTTTTGTTTCGTCTTGTTTTTGCGTATAACTTAAGTTGAGGCAGGACGATTGTTACAGGTCACCTGGGAGATTAGGGGATAGGAGATCTCTTGTAAGAGATTAGTAACGGTTGATCACTCAAATGGCGAAAGCTGATAGGCAAGATAATTAGGGGTGTCAACGGTCCGGTTTGTTCGGATTGGTATGAATCCGAGGACCGAACCAAAAATCTACGGTCCGATGAAATGCAATCCGTGTCCAAACCAAAAGTCTACGGTCCGGTTCCGAAGCAATCAAAAAAACCCGGTTTGGTTTACGGTTTATCCACGGATTATTACATTTCACTAAATAAAAAAAGAAATTTCACATTTTCTTAAAGAAAAGAGTTAACTCATAGCAACAATAACACTCATATGACTCCCAATAGCTCTTATTGACGCTACAGTAACTAC
>JAXBDA010003426.1:0-34768 GCA_036023075.1 Gaultheria prostrata
TCATAACCCGGAATTACATCGAATCATAGAAAACACGATTACAAAGACAATGTGGTTCCTTCCACAATCCTAAACAGACGCATCTAGAAAGAATGAAAATAAAACGTACAACTCATATCGTGTCATGAAATTGCCAACCAAAAAGGGGCTCAGCCGATGGAGCTTACACATTGTTTTCAATGAAGAAAGAAAATGCTCCTTGCCTTCCTTAAAAAGGAAACATGCTTATGACCATGAATGCCTTCCAAACTGAATGTGAAGAAACTTGTGCATTCTTTTCGGGGATTCTTTTTCCTATCTTAATTGGGCCTTGAAATTTTTGCCATCGGTTCAGGATTACATGGGTACAGTTTCTGGGATCCTGATTATTTTTCACCAGCTAGGTGATCACTAGATTTGTAGCTAATATTATGCATTCATCATTTATTTTTAATGTACAGGGCCTTGAAATTTTTTCCATCGGTTCGGGACTACATGGGTACAGTACAGTTATTTTTGTTGTTGTGTTGGTTACCCAAACTAAAATTGTCGTATTATGATGTATGAGTTATTAACAAGTACCAAATTCGTCACATAAATTAATTCAATTTCGGGGATCCTGATTATTTTTCACAAGCTAGGTGATCACAAGACTTGTAGCTAATATCATGCATTCGTCATTTATTTTTAATGTACCGGATTGGGTATAGATATTCAACATATTGCTGATGTGCATTTGCCACTTAGACGATAATCAAGCTTTTCTCTGGACGATATCCCCTGTATCTCCTTCAACTTCATGTGCTTACTGTGCAGGGAATAGATGATTTGTCTGGGGTGGAAGCAATTATAAGCCATCTAGTTGTGAAGGAATTCCAAATCCCTTGTGCACATGCTCCTGCTCTATCTCCGCTTCCTTTAAGCATGTCACTGTGTCCAAAATCAGCTGCTGAAGAGGTGAGTAGATTCTTCACAGAAACAAAGAACTTTGTTTTGGGTAAATCAGAAACAAAGAACTTATTGCTCTCAGATATGTATTTAGTGCATCCTAAGGATTGTATGCTTGAATAAAATTAGCAGAGAAACAAAACAAATTTAGTGGTTTTCCGTGTTCTTGCCTATCATGTCTAGTTATTGTTAGAGTGATGTATTCAGTACCACATCCCTCAATCTCAATAAATCTCTACCGGAAAAGCTGAACTTCAATCCCATGTGACAGATTGGATATACATTCTTGCCATGTGTGCTCGCTGGGCTGAGTAATGCACCACAGTATGTAGTGAAGAGCTCTGGTTCCTTAGAAATGGGTTGCATATTGGCAAGTGATGTTGATAGTGTCATTCTTCCAGCAGATGCTTGTGGCGGGGACGGTGTTCTTGCATTTGCAAGTAATGAACAGAACAAGGTAAACGCTTTATATGGTAGCTGCTCTCTCATCATTTAAAGGGTTAGGCCGAATCTGAAAAAAATCAGTTTGCCCTCTGTATGAGGATGACTTGTCCTCATCATCTAGTCCTACATTACATCTTTATGCTTACCCGGAAGAAATTAGCCTTCTATTGCTTATATCTTCATATTACTAACGCCGACTTTGGTACAGCCACTTATAATTACTGTGGAGGAGAATGAAACAGTTCTCCATGATACACCAGACAAACTTGGAATTGAAGCGGTAAGCATTAAATTATCTGCATTTGTTCTGTTTCTTTTTAACTATTGTAAGAGCACATCTGTAAGATAAACAAATTGTTGAAAGTTGAAGTTACCATCTAAGTAATCGATTCATAAGAAAAGACAAATAAAGGGATTGTCAAATAGGAAAATTTGTTGGGGTATTTTTTCATTTTTTTTTTAGCAAACAGAAACATATATTCATAATAAAAAAACTAGTACAAAAGACACTACCAGTCCGAATACAAAATAACAAAAACTAAAAACAACAAAACAAAATAAAACCAAAAAGCCGCTTAGCAACGATGTCGGACCCAACCTCCTCTCGTGGAGGTGAGTGGCTGAAGGACCGCCTCCTCTGCACCTTCACCGCCCGCTACAGGATCACCACCGGATCTGCACTTCTGCGCCTTCACCGCCACCGCTGGAGAGTTCAGGGGGACCACCGTGCAAGAGTTAGTACCCAGATCTGGGTCTCCCTGAGTCCAAAAATGATGGGGAGTGAGAGATCTTTCCTCTCAAAGGAGAAAGTCTCAACCACCCGCAACCATGGGGGTCGGAGAGGAAAAGAGAGGAGAGAGATAGTCCGAATCAGTAGGGGACTGAAAGGAAAGGAGGAAGGAAGAGATTGAAAGAGGGGAAAAAGGAGAGGGGCTTGCTTGTCCCTTGTGTATATCGTTTATCTTTGATGGAGTAAAAGAACTGTGATTGGGCTCAAATATAATTTGTGAAAAAATTTAAATACCAAAAGAAGAAGGTAAATGATTTTCACACTCCTTTTGTTGATAATTGCACTCTTTCATGTCTTTTACTTAAAAAAATTAAACATAAAAGTCCAGCACGAGACAAGAAAGTGAATGAATTATTGAAAAATGGGATGTGAATTATCATTTCCCAAGAAGAAATGCACGAATATTTGATATAGCAGCTGTAGGCCGCAGTTTCTGAAATTTTCCTCTTTAGAATGTAATATTACTTCAGAATTTAAGACATTGTGGCAAGCGGCCTATTAGCTCAGTTGGTTAGAGCGTCGTGCTAATAACGCGAAGGTCGCAGGTTCGAGACCTGCATGGGCCACTTCACGTTTTTTAACAGCTCCATTTCTGAACTTGTGTTGTGCAAAAAATTTCTGAAGATTTTTTTGTTCACTCTGACCTTTCCACTGCTCCAGATTTCTAGGATTTGTTTTGAGCCTATGTAAAAGTAAGGAAAGTTCATAAATTTAACCTTTTCTTGTTTGGTTTGAAATTTACAGTGAAATTTTCCTCTTAACTTTTTTTCAGATTCTTCAGTGTTACTTCATACGTAGTACGTAATTATTTTCCTTTCCTTTCCCCATTTTCCTCTAGGGTCTTTTGTGTCACAGGAAAATTAGAAGAAAACATGCAGGATTTCTGATTTGACCTCGGAACTAAACTGCCCAACAAAAATCGTCTATTTTCACAAGCACATCTGCATATGAACCCAAGGTAGAACCAGCTCTTGAGTAGTAAGGGAACATTTTGGTCCTTTGGATGACATCAAGAGTGATTGTTTGGCGCGAAGGCAAGTTGGAGATGGACTCCTCTGTTCGTTGGACGTCATTCAAGCCGCCGTATAAAATCGCATCACGTTTCGTTGACGTTTCATGGTGTCAAAAACCCAAATTCCATAAAGTCGTTTGGCGAAGCAATTGACACCTACTTTACCTGCAACGAGAATTGAACCCTGCATATTAAATGATTTTAGTGCTGGGGTTGTGCCTATTCCGTGATGGGTTGTTGGCATCCTCGTTGGAGGACGAACGACACCCCGTGATGGACATCGGCTTGTATTATGCACATTACAACTCAATAAATACTTTTTGGTTTTTCAGATGGCCGAAATCGTGGGACCAATTATTTGACCGAAAATGTTAGAGTCAATGAAAAGTTCCCCCGAGAATGTCTAGGAAAAAGAAATGGACGGCTCAGATCCATAAAATGTGAATCTAAGTCATCCATTTCTCTTTCCTGGACGTTTTTGGGGAAAGTTTTCCTGGACCCTACTACTCGTCTTCTCGGACCGGATAAATTCATATGATATTTTCAGGTGAGGTACGGCCACACATTGTAGACATCAAGTTCAAAAGTCTGTATTCATAACATGCTTACAACTCTCAAAACCTAGCACAATTTCGAGTTTGGGGAATTCCATAACAGTTACTTATTACTCCAAGATCAACATGCTACCTCACAAAATCGTACAAGGAACTGGAAAACTCCACAAAAATCTCAAAAGAAAATCGACAGATTAAGTACATTGTACTGCAGACATAATAGCAGAATAAATTTTACTTGTGCCTGTTTGTTGAATCAGCAATGGTAGAAATCTTCCTCTGGAGCTCCTGCTTGTTGGCACCAACAAACTTGTCTATTTGTCTTCCATCTTTTAGGAAAAAGAAGGTCGGAGTCGCTTTTATATCCCACGAAGTACTGAATTCCTGCACCATGTCACATTACAAACTCAATATTGCCACATTACAAAGTCATCAACTTAAATGAAATCGGAACCATCGAGGAGAATTTCTTACGGGTAGCTCATCAACGTCCACGGTTACGAATATCATGGAAGAATATTTATCGGCAAGATTGCAATACGCCGGTGCTATCACCTTACAAGGACTGCACCATGTTGCACTAAAATTTGCCACAACCTGTTTTAAACAGGAAAACAATACCAAAATTATATGTCACATATTGATAACAAATTACTACTATATTGAAGCTCATAACCCCATCTAAAAAGGGTGGAAAAAAATTTACCTATTCTTTTTTGTTTTTCAACAAGGAAACGGAATTTAATTAAATGACTTACTATCTTGCCATCGCGGCTTGCTTCCGAAATCTTCTCTTCCCATTTCTGACTGGTAGTTATGAGGTGGACGTTTCCATTGGCAAGCTGAACTTTGGAATTGTGCTCACTATCAGTTTCACTTTTACTTCCACATAACTGCAGAATCCATGGAATGGAATTTCTCGTTCAAGGTTGTTTAAGCAATGAAGAAGCAGAGTTTCTAAACATGTTCACTACACCATTGGTCAATTTGACTTGAGAAGCAACGAAGAATGTTCAAATTGTAATTGGATCTTTCTAATGACAGCCCACTCGGCTGTCACTAAGACCATTCTTTTACCAGTGATCTTACCGGTAAAAAATGGTCTTAGTGATACCCAGTGGGCTGATTTTAGATTTTTCCGATCCATTTTAATTTTGTTGATGTTTTCTGGAAAAAAAAAAATCGGCCTTTTTTTGTGGAGGAAATCTCAAAAAGGTTTCGAAATCTGTCAGTCGAACTAGGTTTTGAGAAATATTGCACAAAACTCATTTCGAAAATATCCAAGAAAGAGTGGGAAAAGTTGAACAGGATTACAATTGCTTTCCAATGGTAGCTTGGTTAGAAAGACTCACTTTGGTCCAGCACTGTCCCATTGGGTGTCCAAAACTCAACCTTTTTTCTGGTACCTCAGGGTGTTCGGGTCAGCTTATCTCACCTCAACTAATCTTTGGAAAATCCGAACCTCAATGATAAATCAAAGCAGTACCCTGGAATTCGAAAAGTGACCTGGAAATTAGTAAGATTTCTGATTCCTCCTATTGGGAAAAGGCAGGCGACAAGTCGTTCATTATCCGGGTGAGGATGAAAAGGCAGGAGTACATTTTTTTTTTTCTCTTGGAAAAGCACCAAGCATTATGAAATTCGCAAAGATCTAGGAGACAATTGAAAACGATTGGGGTGTTTATATAGTTTTAATCACGGTAAAAAGAAAAATAATTACTTCTCTAATTTTTTCCACGTCGTGACTAAATGGACCTCACGGCAAATTCCACCTGAGAATACTTCCTGTTTATTCATTTATTTGATTCTAGGCAGAAGGCATTATCTACAATATTACTCGGGTCTTCAATCGCCCTCATAAAATTGCACAAAATGACATACATACATGTTCTTGCGACGAAAAAAATTCTACAAAGGAATTAAATTTGAAGGGGTCATCACCCATGCCAGGAAAAATTACCCAGATTTCTTTTTCAAAATCATGATTATAATGAAACAGATAAAAAGAAACAAGAAATAAAGATGAAGCAATGGTGCCTTGTATTCCATGGAATTGAAGAACTACAAGAACAAAATCTTGATTGTCTTATTGCCCAACAAGAGTGGAGGAAACAATTGGTTGACATGATATGAAGAAAACAAAAGGAAAATGAAATTGAAAATGATAAATTTACCTATGGATTGCATGGATCAGAACAGCATCATGATCCAACATCTTGGAAAATAGAAGATTGTGAAAGAAAAAGAGCTAGAGGAGAACATCATAAGGTTCCGGAATGTTTGAAGATGAAGAATCTGTTTTGAAACAGGGGATAAAAAGTGGGCCAAGAGGCTATTATAAGATAACTAAAGAAACCAAGCAGAGTTTATGCCTATTTTGGGAGGTAACCAACTCCTGAAAGGGGAATTCTATTTGTAACGTGAATTGGCTAAAGGCAAATTCTATTTACAATCCGGTTTTTGCTATTTTTCTCCCACTTTTTTTTTCCACTTTTAAGACAAAAATTACCATAAAGAATAAAGACTATATTGTCCTTCTTCTTCCTCCTTGCTCCTAGCCACCGCCACCACTCATCCTCCATAGCCACCACCACCACTGAAATCCCGTGGCGGCCTCCGCCACTCACGATCTGGGCTCGTGAAAAGAAAAAAAAAAACAAAAACAAATCGAAGCTTGTTGATCTGGGCTCTTTAAAAAAAAAAATAATCAAATCAATCACGTGTTGTGGTCTCTGCCACTACCAAGCAACGCCTCTGAAATCCCGTGGCGGCCACCACCACTCACCTCCACTCCCTCGCGTTCCTACCACACGTTGCCCAGCGCCGCTCAGATTCGGATTTTAGTATCCGAATAGGTACATGTAATTCAAACTTTAGAATCCGAATGAGGAAAGTAATCAATTTCTTCCTTCACGTCCTTGAGTTTGCCGACCGGCGCCGGATAACTCTGAAGATCCAAGGACTTGCTTTCCAAATCAGTTGTTGTGTTGACCGATGTGGGCTCGCTAGTGGTGTTACTTGGTAAACTCATTCTTGAATTAGGTGGTGGTAGGTGGTGCGAGGAAGGAGGAAGAATTTCCAGTGGCGGCGGCGGTTATGGAGGTCAGTGATGGTGGGAGGTGGTGGTGTGGTGGAGGGAGATGAGGGGTAAGTTGGGAAAATTTGCGAGATTTTTGGGAAGTATTTAGCAATTTATGAGAGGAATTTAGAATTTTGTGAATTTCATTTAAAGTGGGAGTCATTTAGGAAAAAGTGGGTTGTGAATAGAATTTCCCTTGGCTAAATTCATCCTACTGAAACTTAATCAATTTTGGTCTCCGATATTTTCGGTTAGGCACCCGGGCGAGGGGGTGCGATGTGCCCGAGCAAGGGGGTGCATTTCACTTGGGAAAAGGGGGTGTTTGTTGGGTTTTTTCCCAAGTTAAATGCAAAAGAAAAAGAAAGAGGAGTAAATGTAATGGCAGAATTATTGCATGGGAATTTTGTGTGGTTCGGTGGAGAAAGTAAATGGGTTTGGTTAGTCTCCTCATTAAGACCAAGAGCATGTGTGTGGCAGTTGGTCTTTCCAGATGGATCTCGGGCATCCCAAAGGTCTTCTAATTTGTTTGGCCATGCATTGTTGTTTATATATGAGCCTGCATATATGCCGTGTATTGAGTGTGAGAAAAAGTAGAGAGAAAAGAAAAGTGTACTGTGTGTGTAAGAGTGGAGAGAAAAAATTGTGTGAACTAGAGAGCGTGGTGTGTGAGTCTATCTCCTCCATTGTAAATCTCTTGTTCATAGTGAAATCTCTCCCGTGGACATACCCGATTTTGGGGAACCACGTAAAATCGTTTGTGTGTTTGTGTTCTTGTTTTTAAAGTTCTAGTGTGCGTGGGTGTGTTTAGTTTGATTGATCCTCTACAGTGGTATTAGAGCTACAGTATGGCGGGGAAAAGCACAGGGTTTGCTATCGAGCTTTTCAATGGCCACAATGATTTCACTCTTTGGCAACAAAGGGTGAAGAACATGTTGACGAGAGAAGGTTTGGCGAAGACTCTCAAGAAAAAAACGGAGAAGCCGGAAGACGTGACGGATGGTAAATGGGAGGAGATGAGAGAGCTTGCAAATAGCACGATCCAATTGTATCTTGGAAATAGCATCCTCCGGGAAGTCATCAATGAAATGGATCCGGCGGAACTTTGGGCAAAGTTGGAGAGTAGGTACAAGTCCAAGTCTTTGACGAATAGGTTGTCGTTAAAGAAACAATTGTATTGGTTAAAGATGTCTGATGGAGGAAACCTTAATGAGCATTTGGATGAGTTTAATCGACTACTTACGGAATTGGAAGCTATTGGCGCAAAGATTGAGGAGGTAGATAAAGCAATCATTTTGTTGGTTTCATTGTCGAAGGTGTATGAGCATCTTCGGACCACATTGATGTATGGGAAAGACACTCTCGTGCTTGATGAGGTTATTGCTACACTCCTTAGCCACGAGTCGTTGCGATGTAAAGAGAGCGAGATGTTTTCGGAGAAGCGTGTTGTGGTTGCATCAGATGGTGGTCAATATTGGGGTAGAAAAACCGAGAGGCAAGGTGGATCCAATTGGAGGGCCCATTCACAATCAAAAGGGCATTCACACTTGCGAGGTGGTGAGTCGCGAGGGGTGATAATAGAAAATGCTATTTTTGTGAAGAAGAGGGACACATAATGAAGTTTTGTCCAAAGCTCAAAGCAAAGATAGAGACGGAGAAAGGGAAGGAAAAATCCGAAGCGGCGGTTGTTGAGAACTTTGCCGAAAATGATGGAGATTTTCTATCGGTGACTTCTGTAGGTATGGATCATTTTGATTGGGTTATGGATTCCGGTTGTTCATTTCATATGTTTTCAAGTAGAGAGTATTTTTATTCGTATGAGGCATGTGATGGAAGTACCGTTAGGATGGCAAACAACACGGTGAAAAAGGTTGTTGGCATGGGTACGGTACGGTTTCGGATGGCCGATGGAAGGTTTGTGAGATTGACCGGAGTCTGACACGTACCGGGATTAAGGAAAAATTTAATTTCTTTGGGGATGTTAAATTCAAATGGTTGTAGTTTTGAGTCAACAAATAGCGTTCTTGAAGTTTTCAAAAAAGATAAAGTGGTGTTGCAAGGAAAGTTGGTGGGCAATTTGTACAAGCTTCAAGGCCGTATTGAAGCATGGAATGCGGGTCGGTACCGAGCAAGCGAAAGGGATGGACGCCGGGTTACGCAAGTGTGGTGTGTGAAGGCGCATGAAAATGAATCTCTATGTGTGGAGAGCAAGATGGAAAAAGAAGTGGCTCAAGTGATGAGTTTTGAAAAAGTTGACGAAGTGAAAAATTGTGCAAGAAAAAGAGTTTCTTTTGCAACCAATTTGGTCTCTGATATTTTCGGTTAGGCACCCGGGCAAGGGGGTGCGATGTGCCCGAGCAAGGGGGTGCATTTCACTTCGGAAAAGGGGGTGTTTGTTGGGTTTTTTCCCAAGTTAAATGCAAAAGGAAAAGGAGGAGTAAATTTAATGGCAGAAGTATTGCATGGGAATTTTGTGTGGTTCGGTGGAGAAAGTAAATGGGTTTGGTTAGTCTCCTCATTAAGACCAAGAGCATGTGTGTGGCAGTTGGTCTTTCCAGATGGATCTCGAGCATCCCAAAGGCCTTCTAATTTGTTTGGCCATGCATTGTTGTTTATATATGAGCCTGCATATATGCCATGTATTGAGTGTGAGAAAAAGTAGAGAGAAAAGAAAAGTGTACTGTGTATGTAAGAGTGGAGAGAAAAAATTATGTGAACTAGAGAGAGTGGTGTGTGTCTATCTCCTCCATTGTAAATCTCTTGTTCATAGTGAAATCTCTCCCGTGGACGTACCCAATTTTGGGGAACCACGTAAAATCGTTTGTGTTCTTGTTTCTAAAGTTCTAGTGTGCGTGGGTGTGTTTAGTTTGATCGATCATCTACAAATTCGTGCCCCTACAAAAAAAAAAAAAAAGATAGTGGAGATTTTCAACGTTTGAAGGGGAGGTGAGACGGTGATGGAGGTGGTGGTTTTCTGAGCCCTAATAGGAGGAAGACGACTGATTGTGAGAGGAAGGAGATGGGAAATTTTTTGGAATTTAAGTCAAAGGTTTTTTTTTTTTTTTTTTACGGATTTGGTAAAGGTATTTTAGGAATTAGATTAAGTATTAGGTAGGAGGGGTAAATTGGGAATTAGATTGATAGATAGGAGAGGGGTAGATTGGGAAAGTTTGGGAAATTCTTCTGGTTGTATTTAGCAAGTCATGGGTTTGAATTACAAATTTGTGTTTTTAGTTTCCAGTGGGTTGAATTTAGTCATATGATGGTTGCTAATAGAATTGCTCTTCCGTTTTTTTAAAGCAGTAGTAGATGAAATGTTCTCTGAATATATATATGCCGATTGTATCGTATTTTTTTCGTAACACTGTTATTAGTGAGATATTAGTTTAATCTCGTCGTATCGAAAAACTTTTGCGAGACATTATATTTAAAAGAAAAAATCATGTGAATTACAATTCTCTCAGTCTCACACTCTTTTTCTCTGATTGTTTCTGCCCAAAAAAGGAAGTATATTTGGGCGCCCTCATTTTGCATATCATATTGCGAGGCTTTTGTTTTTTGGATGTTTGGAAAATGATATTAAAATACATTCAGAAAAATAATTGTTTTCTATTTGCAAAATGAGAAATCCCATTCTAATTGAGTTTAGCTTAGTTGCTAAAATCACTTTTGTTTCCCATTAGCTAGAAGCTAAGTTGCTGAAAGTCAATTTTTTCTCACATACTTCTTTTGCTAAAAGTAAATTGCTAAAATCATCATCCTGCTTTTCGTTAAACAAATGAGAATCGGGAGTGCTACAAGCAAAGTTTTTAGCAAACGGAAAACTGAACCAAAATTGAAGAATGCATAATTCCAAAATCATCTCTAGATGAGCTTTTCGAATTTTGATTATTTTTTCACTCACAAAATCCTTCTGCAAAATTAATTCTTCAAATATTTTTCAAACACTTGCATTTTCTCATCGTAATTTAAAAATTCATAATTTACCATGCTCAGTCAAGAATTTGAAATATAATGGGTTTTGTTCACGTATGGAATACGCAAAACAAAAAACGGAAATAAGAATGAAAACAACTCAAAATAGAGAATTTTAGCCATCGAAGCAAGCGTGAGATCAAAACTGAGATCATAACAAGCATACATAACTAAGATGAGTTTGAAATTTTTTCAGCAAACAAAACTAAGATCAAAACAAGCTGTCATAGAGGGAGGTTCCCAAAAAATCCAAGTTCGATCAGATATACAATGCGAGGATTTTGTGTTTTTCTGAAGACCACCAATTGGATCTATCAGTAGTAAGTACCAAAATAACAAGGTTGTTATGTATATCAATCATCTTTTTGATGGTCTAAATTTATATAAGAATTAAGCTCCGCTTGATCTCGACCTTCCATGGTTGACGGAATTATAGTAACTCTCTGTCAGTGCTTCTTTTAGTGAGATTCATATCTGATTGTTTTGACTTTTGGATCCAACATTTGTATGGTATTCCCAACAGTCAAGGATTATCATTTTTTTTAACAGACTGTCATCGATGCCAGTTTTGTTGCACCACTTATGAGTCTCCCAGAGACAGCTGACATGGATCTTAAGGAACAGGTTGCTTCTGCCATCTCCAACGCTGTTACTGGGGGAAATTATGAACCAGTTGAGTATTTAGCGAGGGATGGATGTTTGAAGCTTTTGCCATCTAGGTTGGACACGGGAAGCTCATCTATCCAAGATAAGCACAACATTGATCATCCACTGCCCGATGGAACGAATCTCCATTTTGATGAGGTATTGCTTGAATGCCTCACAGTAATTTCTAATAACGTGCAAGTAGTATTGTCTTCGGGCCCTTAATCCCTGTGAATACCTCGTCCCCCATCACCCAATCTCACTTTGAATCTTGAGCGAGCAATTATGCATATACTATCATATCATTTATAATGATTGGTGTAATATTCGTCCCAGGATTGAGCATTCATTTTTTGATAGTACTACGAGGGTTTTCATCTATTTTTATCGAAAGAGTTTGATAGCTTCTGGCTCTAGTAATTGAATGATGCATATGGTGTTCTTATTTTCTTGATTCTTGTTGGATATTGCATTACTGTCTAGATTAAGCTATTTTGTGGTTGCTCTGCCAATTGACCTTTTAAAACTCTCAGTATTTCTTAGCTACCCCAACCAGATTCACCAAACTTGAGCCTGAAGGGTCTTCCTAAAAGTAGTTGGAAGTTCAAAGCTGAGAAAGAAAGTAGTTCTAATCCGAGTTTGCTAGAGTGATTGAGAGCAACTAAGGAAATTTAAATAAATAAATAAACAACTTTACTCACAGTGATGTTCACTCTAATTTTTCTTTTGGAGATTGTTTGAATTTTTTGCTTCATTATTTTATGCTTGTTGATGTCCTCTGAATGGAGTTCGACAATTCATGCATCCTATGCATCAAGACTTTCTGGCAATTTCCCTCAATGTTGTATGGGGAGGATAGATTCAGTTATGGATTATGCTTTCATAGTTTCAATTTTCATGCATAGGGACTATTTCACTGCAGGATAGATATGGACATCTAGCAGCAAAGGAAGCTTCCCTTCCTCAGGAGCCTGTTGGGGAGAAATCTGATGACAACTCCCTCATTCCCCGGGCAACGAAGATTCTGTTCTTTTCTTCTGACATACTGTATATGGCCTGAAAGAAGATTTCTTCTGGCATACAATCGATGAAGTCAAAAAGGGACTGCAAAGCACAAGTTAAGCCATATGAATATGTAGAGGAAGTGATCACTTATTCAATGCAAATCAAGTCTTCTCCATAAGTTACACGAGGAGTCTGTCATCTTAAAAAACCCAACCTTTAGAAAACCCAACCTTTGCTGCGAGATGTCCACATCTATCCTGCAGTGAAATAGTCCTTATGCATGAAAATTGAAACTATGAAAGCATAATCCATAACTGAATCTATCCTCCCCATACAACGTTGAAGGAAATTGCCGGAAAGTCTTGATGCATAGGATGCACGAATTGTCGAACTCCATTCAGAGGACATCAACAAGTATAAAATAATGAAGCAAAAAATTCAAACAATCTCCAAAAGAAAAATTAGAGTGAACATCACTGTGAGTAAAGTTGTTTATTTATTTATTTAAATTTCCTTAGTTGCTCTCAATCACTCTAGCAAACTCGGATTAGAACTACTTTCTTTCTCAGCTTTGAACTTCCAACTACTTTTAGGAAGACCCTTCAGGCTCAAGTTTGGTGAATCTGGTTGGGGTAGCTAAGAAATACTGAGAGTTTTAAAAGGTCAATTGGTAGAGCAACCACAAAATAGCTTAATCTAGACAGTAATGCAATATCCACAAAATACCCTATTTTTTGAGATTGGGTGATGGGGGACGAGGTATTCGCAGGGATTAAGGGCCCGAAGACAATACCACTTGCACGTTATTAGAAATTACTATGAGGCATTCAAGCAATACCTCATCAAAATGGAGATTCGTTCCATCGGGCAGTGGATGATCAATGTTGTGCTTATCTTGGATAGATGAGCTTCCCGTGTCCAACCTAGATGGCAAAAGCTTCAACCATCCCTCCCTCGCTAAATACTCAACTAGTTCATAATTTCCCCCAGTAACAGCGTTGGAGATGGCAGAAGCAACCTTTTTCTTAAGATCCATGTCAGCTGTCACTGGGAGACTCACAAGTGGTGCAATAAAACTGGCATCGATGACAGTCTGTTAAAAAAAATGATAATCCTTGACTGTTGGGAAGACCATA
This sequence comes from Gaultheria prostrata, assembly GCA_036023075.1. Lineage (NCBI taxonomy): Eukaryota > Viridiplantae > Streptophyta > Magnoliopsida > Ericales > Ericaceae > Gaultheria > Gaultheria prostrata. The sequence goes on from JAXBDA010003426.1 coordinate 13,565, forward strand.
CAAATGCTGGATCCAAAAGTCAAAACAATCAGATATGAATCTCACGAAAAGAAGCACTGACAGAGAGTTACTATAATTCCGTCAACCATGGAAGGCCGAGATCAAGCAGAGCTTAATTCTTATATTAATTTAGACCATCAAAAAGATGATTGATATAAGCATAACAACCTCATAATTTTGGTACTTACTACTGATAGATCCAATTGGTGGTCTTCAGAAAAACACAAAAAATAGGGTCATCTCACCAGCGGAATGACACATGCAAAAGAAGGTGAAGAATCTCATCTGTCGTTGGAGGCCCAGATTTAAGCATAGCTTAGTTCTTGAATAAAATAGAACAATTTGAACAATAAAGTCTATTTGGTACTCACTACGTCCCAATTTGTTATGTATTTTTCCTTTTTGAGGCTTCTCAAAAAATTGCCTATATTTCATAATCTATAATGTTTTTTATGATTTCGAAAACTTTGATTAACAAAATTAATTGAGATCTATCAAACAAAGAATATAAAAAACATTGTAGATTAAAAGATATAGGCAATTTTTTGAGATGTCCAAGAAAGGAAACATACACAACAAATGAACCTTGCTATTAGTACCGATCATGTACCGACCGGCTCTGGCCCCTTGTGGGTCCCACACGGCTAATCTGAGCCGTTCATCCATCTTAGAATCAAATTTCAAGTGGGCCCACGTGAGAATCGACTCAATCGGACGGTCCTAAGAGCTACTCCAAAATCACCCCATTTCATCCAAAAAAATTTGAACGAAATGGGGTGATTTTGGATCGAGCACTTAGGTACGTCCGATCGAGTTGATCTCCGCGTAGGGCCTTCAGAATTCAATTTTGAGATGGATGAACGGCTCAGATTGACCTTGTGGGATCCACAAGGGGGTCCTCGGCACCGGTCGGTACACTGTCTGTACGTAGGGGTCGGTCCCCAATGGATTTTCCCACAACAAATTGGGACGAAGGGAGTACATACAGCAACCTCAGATTTACTACTAATCTTTGCAAGTATATCCAACTTGCCGTCCTCAGGAAACAAAATGTATAACATCATCTCAGTAGCATAGCAGAATGACATATACGAGAAAAGGTCAAAAGATCTCAGACAAACATATCACAACAATTGGTGAAGCAATATTTTCATAAATAACAAATCCTAGAATCAGCAAATAACCAGACCTCGAATGAAATAGATAAACGTAATGCAATCAAAATGCAGAACCGCACCCACAGTATCAAATCCACATTTCCCACATCACCTATGCGTCAAGCATAAAAGGAAAATCCACACGAACGGAAGAGATCACCCCACTACACCATGGCAAGCAACAAATTTCACTCAGTACGAAAACATCGAACTGATATGTCATTCACAAGTTATGCCTTGGCCTCTACCATAAGCTTATCAAAATTACGGTTCGGGGAAAAAAGAGCGAATCGGTTCTGGGAGGGCAAATTACCATCCCTTTAACTGATCCATGTGTTAGTGGAGAGAGAATTAATGACATGGAAATAAGCAGCTAAAACGAACAGAAATAGGAAAATAATCAAAAGCCCTAAAATGAGCCAAATAGTCTCGATGAATGCGAAATTATACAACGCCATGTAGAAATAGATCTGAATATGTCACGTCCTGATTTTCATAAATATAAATAATGTATAATCCACGTGGAGGTCAACGCTATCCACAGTCAAAGTCAAATACCTACTCATAGTCAATAGAAAGTCAAAGAGTCTAACGTACCCCAATTCATATTACATGAGTCTTTCAGACTTTACAAGTTTATAATAATGGCAAATGAATTACAATTTACAAGTTCATCTTTTCCAAAAATTGAGTCATGCATGCATATCCACACGCCAAGCCATGATCATCCGAGCTAAGTACCTGAAAATTATAAGGGTGAGCTCACTAGCCCAGTAAGAAAACATTTATTGATTCTAAATGGAAATGAGATGCTCATGAGGGGCAACAAGGAGACTAAATCATATGGTAAGACCAAGAGATTTCTAGATAAGCACTAACAAAGACACAAGGCTCAAAGATCGCCAATTTAAGTTAACGAGGACGGAAATCATTTAATGAGACCAATAAAATCATGTGAAAGAGGCTATGAACGTCACAAAAATCGATAATCACCAATACTGACCAGGTACGGCCCCGTTGTATCCGATACATCACGTGTCCCAAAACATTTACGTCATGCTTCTTGTCCAATTATTTCATTCATTATACTCCGGGCATACCATAAAGGCTCCATGTCACTCTGAGCATGCCATTTAGGCCCCGTGTCACTCCGGGCATACCATATAGGCTCTGTGTCGCTCCGGGCATACCCTTTCGGGCCCCGTGTCATCATTTTCACATTTCCATCATCATTTCATATTCATTAATGCCATATCGGTGCCCATGGATATTCTCATCTTAATCCAACGCTCAAAACTCTACTTCGATCGATTATCGCCAAACTAATATTATTAGGTGTCAAACACGTAACACGAACCCCGAGAAAACTTAAGAAATCATCAAAAATGCTAAATTATACTCATGACGCATATCTCAAAGTGTTTCAAGTCAAATTGGTATGATTATAACACATTCACATACAATGGAGGTAGTCATTCACTTTTGTCCTTGGTACCAGTACCTGTCTAATAGGTATCAGTACCTCAGCGTGCAGAATCTCTGATTTTAGACAGGTACCAGTACTTGTCTAATAGGTACCAGTACCACAACGTGCATAATTCTTTTGACAGATTCAAGGGTTTCGAGTGAGACTCGGTTTGGATGATTTCAAGGACTTAAATGAGTATATTAGGCAATAATTCACCGGTCCAACAACACATTAACTTAGTGGTTCATCAATTTGGTTGGTTTACAAGAATTACCCAAACTCAAAGGTGATTAGAACATGATACAATGGGGGTCTCTCCGAATTTCAAGCAAAATCAAACGGGTGTAGCATGAGTTGGACTAACTATCAAGCAAATGGTTAAAGGTAACTTAGGAAAGCACCAAAACCATCATGGATCAACATCAACAAGACTAGAAAACACCTCTCAAGGTGATTGAACAAGAGCAAAGGGGTAATGGAGCAAGAACAAAAGTGATAGACATTCAAACGTCAAATTTACATAAAGAATTGATTGTGGTTCCCCTACCTCTTGTGATTGAGCTTGAAAAACCACCAAGGAGCATAACCCAAACCCTAGCTTCAAGATCCAAGAAATTTTTTCTCAACCCCGGAGTGAAATAAGGACACCCACGCGTAGAGTATGACATTTGGAGAAGCTTTTGTGAAGGGACTAAGGTTGGAGCTTAAGGTTTGCCTTGATTTGGTGGGGGAGATGAGTTTGTGTACCTATGGAGGAGAGAGAGAGGGTCGACTGGATTTTTGGGGAAGGAGATGAGCTTTCTCTCTCTCTCTCTCTCTCTCTCTCTCTCTCTCTCTCTCTCTCTCTCTCCACCACACACACACACCCCACAAAAATTTAAAAGAGTTGCAAGAATTGCACTAAAAACCCATATGTGACATGTGTAAACCATTTTAGTCCCCTTTCACCTCTATCACATTGCAACCCATCTCTTATACATATTTCACATTTTCACACATTGTCCCATTGTTATTTATGAAACTAATATAATTTTACAGGTCTTTACAGAATATGAATGGAAAAAAAGATAAAATCACAAGCCATATCCATGTGTACTCGTTTACACCACAGTTGTTGAAAACCTATGATACACGATACGTACCCTACGATTTGTATCGTCTCCTTCGGAAAACGATACGTATCGCACCATGTATCCTTTTGTATAGAAATCCTACGATACGATCGGATATTTTACGATTTACTCCCTTCGTCCCAATTTGCTGGACCCTTTTGGGCAGTCGTGCCACTCAAACAATTGTCTATATTTCACAATCTATAAAGTTTAATAGGATTTTAAAAATTTTGTATAATAAAACTAATTGAGATCTATCAAACAAGATCCATATTGGATATAAAAAATATTATAAATTAGAAAATATAGATGATTTTTTAAGAGGTCCCAAATAGTGAAAAAGGACCAACAAATTGGGACGGAGGGAGTATATGTGTATCCTGATTTGGTACTTCCTACGATTACTTATTGAAAAACAATCGGAATTTAGTTTAAGAAGTGGAACCCCAAATGTATTAATCTAAGCCATTTGATCTGATTATGAAGATATTCAAACATTTGATAAAAATTCAACCTCAACGTAGGGCTTGCATAGAGGAAAGAACCATAATTCGATTGTGTTTTGTTTGAATCATATAAGGGCTCTTCTTGTCTTTCCATAACTAAGGCAGCAGAAAGCCTTAATGTGATAGACCCCAATCAGGGCCGGCTCTAAGCTAAGGCGAGTAAGGAGGTCGACTTAAACCCTCAAATTTTGGCCCAAAATTAGGGCTCCAGTATGTAATATATATTTAATCTTTCTCTTATACTATCAATGAGCTAGCCCGCCCAGTGGAAAAGCTTAATTTCCCTATCTAATAGATATACGGTTCAATTCTTGGAGCATCTCCTTTTTCTTCTCCATAAGGATTTTTTCCCTCTCACAAACTCACCCTTCCAAAGGGATGTTTTTTTTATTTGTGCAAATTAAAAATAATATGCACAAAAACTAGTTTTAATCGACATAACGAAACGAATCATTGAAAAAAACAAAGTATGGGATAAGTAAGTATCATTCTGAGGTTAATTTTATTTGTTTTAAAAGAAAACATGGAGCCCAAGTTTTACAAGTTCGTCTTAGGCCCCTAGAATCTCAGGGCTGACCTTGACCCCAAGTGAGAGACTTGAAATTTGCATCTTAAAAACGTTTTTTTGTAAATGTAAGTATAGTTTGTGATGTCCTTAGGTATAACTACTTTTTAATTTTATATTAATTATGATTATTGTTGTTAAAGCATAAACTAGATTTAAGATTTTGGCATAAGAAAATAAAATCCAGATAAACCCAATTGACAAAGTTCAAAGATGAAAGATATAATTGAAGTAGATATAAATAAATATCTAGTTTCTAAAAGCTCTAGAATATCTATCTTCTAGAAATTCTACAATATCCTTGTGAAATATCTAGATTTTTTTGTGTGAATTAGTCACATCTGTAATTCTAGAATGTACCTCAAAGTTTATCCTATATAAAAATATCTTCGGACTAGACTTTTCCATGGATTTGGACTAGACTCTTCCATGGAGTACTATAAATAAGGATGAGTTCTAGCCATTTCGTACCAAGCCAAAAAAAAAAAGTTTTGATTTTAAGTGTAATACCCTCCTTCCCCACTATTGCTTTTAAGTGTAATACCCTCCTTCCCCACTATTGCCTTAATTATTTTTCCCTCTCTGAAATTCCTTAATCGAGTCACGGAATTAAACTAACTTGAATAATGGAAAAATAGTCAATCGCACAAACTAGAAAAATAATCAATCACACGACACAAAAATTTACGTGGAAAAACCCAAAACGGAAAAAAACCATAGGAAGGAACCATGCACTATAATCATTGTGTGAATAGAAGAGATCTTACTCAATGTCCGTGTATCCTCACCACGAAGCCTAAAACCTACTTGCCGAATCCACATTAATCACACATCTGCATGATTGCCGAATCTTGACTCCTCAAGCCTTCCAACTGTTTACCTTCCGAACTCCACAAAAGGACTATGTGCTATAGAAGAGTGTGTTGATGTACGAAAACCCCTCGAAGATGATTGTAAATATCAAAGATTCATCCGATCTTTTGTAGTTCTTCGAGGTGCATACAAACCCTAGCCGCCGAAAGAGATGGAGAGTGAAATAATGTCTGCCAGGGTTATACACAGTCAAGCCACTTATTTTCGACCTAAAAGGTCATATATATAGAGTACCGATGGGCTGAAACTGTTGTGGCCCGTTTGCACATAAAATGCCTGTTTTGCTCGAGCAAAATGAATCTGCCTTGAAATCTGTCAAGTAATGAAGGCCAATGTTGCTTGGAGGAATGTCTTGACTAAAAACTAGCGCACTCAAGTGGAAAAACACAAATTTACAATCTACGTGATTCCTTTCCACATCCTAATACATATGCTCTTATAAAATTAATTGAACATTAAAAGTACAACTCGATAAAAGGGGAATACACACAAATATGTGTTTTGGTCATTAACGCGCCAACCAAAAAGGTAGCTCGGCTTATGGAGCTTACACTCTCCCAAAATATTGTCTAACTAAATATTAGAAACTCCTACTCTTCCATCAAACGTATCTTAAGATATGCGATACTATAAAAAAATAATACACGATACATATCCCGATTTGAAAACACTGATTTACACACACATTATATAATGAACAAATATGTAGATATACGGATAGGAATTCATATATCGGGGAAGGGGGGGAAATCTCTTTTAGAAAAATGGTTATATATCGGGGAAAGGGGGGAAATCTCTTTAAAAAAAAATGGTTATCCTACCTTCCATACAAATATTGGATCCAAAAGATTAAAAAAATTGCACAGCATGAAGTGTGAAATATTTCAGTTGCAATTAGATATATGCTTACCTATATTTGTTTCCTCACTCCCAGCAAGGATGGTTGGGACAGTCCAAACTATTGTTTCCTTGACTTGCTTCAAATGGGTATGCGTTAATAAACTCAACAAGAAAGGGAGTGCACCACAATCGATTACATACTGAGTTTGAAAGTTTGTCCCCAATGCAATATCCCCAATAGTGAGAACTGCTCGACTAACCACAGTTGTAGCTGGGTGACTGGAAAATACAAAAATTAGCTTAGACTTGGAGTGAAACATTAGTATACTGCTCAAACAATTAAGGTGTAATTATACATCTATCTTTTTGGTTCAGTTTTTTCAAGAATGGACATAAAACTAAGCTTCACTCTTTCTCGTTCTAGAGAGCTCTCTCTAGGCGATTTTGAGGGGATTCCCTGTTTTGCTCGTTTATCTCTAAAAAATATTTTCCTTCTTTTTTTGCAGCCAAACAACAAAAAATGGATAAAAACATTACTAGAAATTCTTTTATGCCCAAACAAATAGAGCTTGACTTTCACCACAAATAAAAGAAAAATAAAAAACAATTAAGGTGCAGGGCTACTTACCGAAGGAGTTCAACAAGACGGGGAAGGACGTCTGTCTCAACCACAAGTTGAATGTCGTAATTCGTGCCTTCCGAAAGATAGGATAGCACCCTACAAGCTTCTGCATGCACCTTTTCGTCATTTGCAAGGATAAGTTTCGGGAGGGCCTGAAGGGCAGACATTCTCTGCCAAATTTTTAAAAAAAATTACTCAGGGCATGAATCACAGCGATAAAGAAAAAACATGTGACGATCATCAGATTGACAGATTTAGTGGCTACCATGAAGCACAGATACTCCGAAAGTAGTCGCGTATGGGTATCGGATACCAATACGCGCCCAAGACGTATCAATAATACATCTTGTAATAAAAATTAAACCATTTTAATATCAGATACCTTTTGGATACGCAAGTGATACGGGTGGGATACGGCATGATATGCTTCGGTATACAGTAGCTATTTAAAATGAAATTGTTTAATGAATCAATTGAAAACCATAAGGGAAGAAAGTGTAGTAATGGCATGAATATCGAGTATGAGCAGAAGAAAATATAGATCGATTCTTCAATTCTTTGACACTCTCTCTCTCTCTCTCTCTCTCTCTCTCTCTCTCTCTCTCAGAATGCCGCTCGAAGAATGCGGTATTCAATCGATCATAAAAGCAAAAAACATTTGACATTTTTAAAAGGAAGGACAAGGAACTTTTGCAATCGAACATAAAGACAAAAAAAAAATAGTGAAATGTCACTAATTTTTAGAAGTTCTAATTTCGTACAGAAAATTCAAAAAAATCAACCCCTGCATCCTGGTCGACAACCACCCCACCTCCGGCCGACCACTTCCAGTGACCCAAAAATTAGTGATATTTCACTAATTTTTTAAAGTTCTAATTTTGTACAGAAAATTTTAAAAAATCAACTCCTACCTCTTGGCCGACCACCACCCCACCTCCGGACGACCACTTCTGGCGACCCATTTCACTAATTTTTTAAAGTTCTAATTCCGTGCATAAAATTAAAAAAAATCAACTCCTACTCCTGGCGGACCACCACCCCACCTTCGGACGACCACTTCCAGCTACCCGAAAAATTAGTGGCATTTCACTAATTTTTTAAAGTTCAAATTCCGTACAGAAAATTCAAAAAAAATCAACTCATACCTTCCGTTGACCACCACTCCACCTCCGGACGATCACTTCGTGCGATCCAAAAAATTAGTGAGATTTCACTAATCATGAATGACAGACTTCCAATATATGCAAATTATGTGAGGGACAACGAGGATAGGACAAAAACTAAGGAAGAAACAAATAAGCTTGATTGAGGTGAAACATGTGAGCCTTGAGGCATTGAAAAAGTACTTGGAGGAGAAGATTTTAATTACCGGCCATTCGTTGTGGTGTACTTCCACACTAGTTTTCAGAGGAGCGAGAATTTTTTCCTGGAATCTTGGCCCTCCGATCAATCTACGATGCTGTTCCGATCGACGCCAAAGATCGTATTGAGGTTGTTTACTTCCTGCACCCAGGCCTACAATCCCGCCTTTTCCTTGCCACCTTTGGTCATCTCGTATTTAGTGGAGGGTAAAGATCTCCTGTCAAGTTTTCATCCACTCTAGTTCGTTCAATTTTGGGCCGTTGACACGTTATGGACTCATTTTTACGCTCACAATCATGATTGAAACTGTTAATTTGCATATATAGAGAAGTTTATGCACTTTAAAATTAGTTTGATCCGGTCACTAAACGTTGCTACTAAGTTCTCATATATTGACGCCGTGATGGAGGTTGCGACCGGCGGCGAGTCACGGTGAGGGAACGGAATCGGTGTGCGGGAGGGAGTCACCGAGGTTTGGAAACAGAGAACGAGCAGAGAGAGTGATCAGAAAGAGGGATTGAGGTTTTTTAGCCTTTTGTTAAATCAAAATTAAAAACAATGTCTTCATGTTTGATTGCAAAAGTTCATTGTCTTTCCCATCAAAAAGGAAAAATATAATGTATTTATGACTAATTTTTTCTTTATCTTATTTTTAGCTTTTTTGAACTTTTGTGTTTAATTTGTTATCTAATTTTTTTCCCGAAATATTTTTTTAACATCTAATATATTATTTATGTATTCATTGTGAATTTATTCTAATTATTATGTATTTATTATAATTATAATGAAATTAATAAACTGGGGGCAATTCGGGTATTTGCCCTCTTATCCTATCATATCCACCCTTGGAATCCTCCTTCTCAAAAAACCATTCAAACACCTCATATACAAATCCCCCCTTCTTAAGAGGTGGACCCACTCACATTACAAATCCACCCAAAATCAAATCCGTCATCCAGACGCCCCATGAAGTGTTTTTTTTTTTTTTACACGAAAATAAGAAGATTATATTAATGAAAGTCCAACGGCACTTACAAAACGAAATTCATTACAAAGATTTTTGACAAAGCCAAGCTAATCATCTAAATAGAGAACAAGAAACGCACAGGGCAATTGATGTGTTTTACCCCAACCCAGACATGACCTGACGTAAACAGCGGCACTTACTAAATTATACCTAGAATCAGCATCTCAGAAGAAATTTAGTGCTAGTTGAAGATAGTAAAAGATAGCGAATACCCAGACAATCGAATGGACTCCAAGCAAGTGTGCTCGCACTAATGAACTCCCAAAACTACAGATTTTCAAAGTCGTGACACGAGTTGGCTTGCCAGCGATATCATGTAGGGTAAGAACACTGTTGGCACAAATATCATTGTAAAGTAACCACGCCTGAAAGTACCCAATCTGTAGAAGAAAATTTGTCCGAAGACGAAACTAACAACTCTCACAAAGCGAGAGACATAATCCTCTCAGATCAAACGACAAGTCGTTGATCTGGAGAGACAAAAGAGCAAAGAAAAAAAAACTAAACGAATGAAAGAAATAGTACCATGGCCCTCCCCTCCCACCACTATGCGAGAGTATTGAAACCTAGAGGGAGAGGGGAAGGAGGAAGAGTAATATTTGTGGTGGCTAGAGTTTTCAGAGAGGGAGAGAGAGAAGAAAAGAAACCCCCACCCTGAAGTTAAAAGGGTTGAGAATTGAGCAAATTATCAGTTTCTTAGGTTTCCTTTTTGCGTTTAAGTTGCCGCAACACTTTTGCCAACTTTTCATACTGAAGTCGACAAGTGTACCTCCCCAGACTTAATATTAATCACTTTGAAAAACATTTAAGTAAAAACATGGGTTACATAATCTACAGTAGACCCGCTTCTGTTCTCAATTTTCGCTCTTCAAATTTCAAAATTTTGGTATGTTTTAAAAGACGTTATGTTAGGTTAAAACTATGATATGTTTTTAAAAGACGTTATGTGAGGTTAAAACTAGGTAGTGTAGACTGTAGGGACAGCTTGGATTTCCTCAATCAACTCATCCCAAAAAACTAAAATCGAACCATAGAATTTCCTGCATCTCTTTGCTCATTTGCATCTTTGTTCATTTTTTATTTGAACTGATTTCATATTTCTTCAGTGGGGATCAAAATTATTATGGCAGCTGAGGAGGGCTGCCCAACCCGATGTCTATGTGGCCCACCTAAGCTGCCCAGACACTTGCCTAACTGGTTCCGTTTGTCACATTATTGTTCCGGCGACTATTATAGACTAAAGAGTATCAATAAGCCCATTTACAATTACGTTTGGGCCGTTCAGGTAAATAACCGTCAAACCACAAATTTAGTATAAACTAATCTAAATTTAATGATTTTGTTCAATTTTTTAGTAATGTGGTTTGGTCCTAGTTTTATAAAATTAAAAAACTGTGTTAAATAGACTGCTTTGTGGATTTACGTTAAAAGTTTCGGTTTCAAACCAATCTGAACCGTATCACACGCACATATAGAACGTCTATAAAAAAATTCATTTAGATGAACTGAATAAACTTCTTGTCCATGGTCAATTAATTTTCTAATATAATGCTTCACTCCAACACCATATTCTTTCTCTTCAAAGATTAATTTCCTAAACTTCTATATATGATAACTTACTCCTATAATTCCAATACACTGAAGATACAAAGTTTGGGCTTAGTCGATTGATTTTTCTAATCTTTTTGCTCCGTAACTAATTTCCTAATTTAATACTCTGTCCATGGCACTATTCTTTCACTAATTAGGGGTATTATAATCTTCCTTAGTTGGTTGATCTTAGTGAATTTTGGTGATTTTAATGGAACAAGTTTTAATGTAAGTTATGGTCCATCTTGTCTATACAATTTTAAATATTTTGAATTCTTTTTGGAGATGATATCTTAATTTCAAGCGAACTTTAGTCCAAAATCGAAATCGAATCGTACTTTAATGGTTTGGATTGGTTTGGTTCTATGAATTTTATGGGTTGGTTTGGTTCTCCAATTTCACCGTAGGTAGTGGTTTGGTTCTTGATTTACTATAAAATCGGACCAATCCGGTCCATACTCACCCCTACTTTTCACTAGTTATCACACATTCCAATGGTAATTCTCAAATACATCAACTTAGAAATCCAAGTAGCGGAAACAACTTGATTTTTGTCTATAGCTTAAAGGCGAAAAAAAAGAAGAAGAGGAACTAGCATTGCATACCACGACAGATTTGAAGGAGGAAATTTTGGGTGCAAATATTGTACCGCACACATGATGCCTGAGCACATATCTCAGGCGTCCAAAAGTGTTTTGTACGACTTGGATTTCTCTCTCCCTCTCTCATCTCTCTCTCTCTGCTTGTTCTCTCTTTAAAATTCTATTTTGGACGACTGAGATCGCGCTGAGTACCGCCACATGATACCCAACCGGCACCCAAATTTTTCTTCTCGATTTGATGGCATGGTTTTTTTTTTGTCCTTCAAGAAGAGAAGAAGGCAGGGATCAGATTGGTTAAAGATGAGAGTGCCCATGGTTTGTTTAACCAGGCTTTGGGCTGGGATATCCTTCTCGCAATCACAAGCCAAATCTTATACACCTCCAAAATTTACTCAACTTGCAGACCCAAGCCCAAGCCGAAGACGGACCCCAATCACAACCCAAAGTCCACTTTTGTATTCCTTTAGCCCAAATTCACCAACCCTAACTTATTCAGGCTATATTCACTCTTATCCCCTAAACTATTTAAAATGTGTTTATATAATCCCTCAACTTTAAAGCATCCTAATTCATCCCTATATATTGAGAAAATGGCAATCAAGTCCAATATGAATAACTGTACTACCAAAATATATGGCAAAATTGACTTTTCACTTGGCCATTTATGGAGAGACAACCTCAACCCCTCCCGCCAGTTTGAGAGAGAGAAAAAAATAAAAATATCACATGATGAAAACCAAAAGCACGGATAATAAAAAGCATAGGTATCAATTTCTCCCCTTATTTTGTAGTTTCACCCATCACACTGTCAAACTGAAAAACTTTCAATTGCTAACTCAAGAACCCTAGATCATATATTCATCGTGATAAAACCCTAGCACTATTCTTTTTTAAATGTCTCGATCAATTTTCTGTAAAAAAAAAAGTAGAAAGAAGTATTATCGACATCTCATGAAAGGAGGAAAATAGATGATGAATCAACTTTGTTCACAATACAAGCGCACATGTGACAGTACCCCATAGGGCTGTTCAAAAAAATCGGTAAACCGTGAATTCGGTCCGGACCGAATCGATCCGCACGTTTTGGATTTTAACCATGGATTAATGGTCCGGACACGGATTCAAAAATTAAAAAACCGTGACTCGCGGTCCGGACACAGATTTTGATTTTAAAACCGTGGATTAACCGATCCGGACCGTGAGATTTTTAATATATATAATTTTTTTTAAAAATAAATATAAATGTATAGATAAATAATTTTACCACTTTTATAAATAGTCAATTTGATATTTTGATATGAAGGTTATACTGTTATCTCCTATAAAATCTATGAGGTAAATATTATATAGAAGTCTTCTACTATATATACTCATTAACTTGCAGAATTTTAAATCTAGTCTCACTAATCTATCTCCCTCCAGTCTAGTCATCCTCTCTCTCTCTCTCCCACCCTAAAAACTTGGATCACGCACTGACAAAACGCATTTGGATATTAAACGGGCGGCCATATTGTACAATTTCATTTTCAAAAAATCGTGAAGTGTTTGTTTTAATGTTGAGTTTGGGTTTTTGAATGAGTTGATGATTTTATTTAGAATAAGTTGATAATCCGTGGACAAATCCGGAACCGATCCGTGACTTGCGAATTGGATTGGCACCGAACCATGAGATTTTTTGATCGGACACGAATTTTATTTTCAAAAAACCGTGACTCACGAATTAGAATTTGATTCATGTCAATTCAGACCGTGAGCACCCTTAGTACCCCATGTATTTTGAGAGCAAATATTGTGAATTGGAATTGATTGCAATTATCAATAGTTTACTAATGAAATATGTTACTAATTCAAAAGTCGCATTCCTCATAATTTAGGGGATGGAAGCAAACGTAACCCAGATTTTTTACTCCTTGTGTTTGTGTTTATTGGTCCATTTTAAAGAATTTATACCACTTTTAACTGATTAAATTTTTTAAGTAATTTTTTTATTTAAAATTTTCGAAATCATCAAACCCAAAACTCTCCTATAAAATGTTTGAGAAGTGTCACAGACAAAAACTTCTCTCTCTCTCTCTCTCTCTCTCTCTCTCTTCAACTGATATATTCGATCCGGCACAGAGCCAGAAATCGCCATGGCTCTCCTCCGCCCCTGCTCCTGCTCAACTCCTCCTTCACCTTCCCCTCTCCTTCCCTTCAAAACCTCGGCATCCAGTCGCCTCTTATTTACAGCCCCTGCCGTCCGCCGCAGTTTTCTGCCCAACCGTCTCCCTCCTCGGCTGAAAGCTGCTCTCGCCGTCGAGACTCCGGCCTCTTCCGGCAAAGGCCGCGGTGGAGACTCAGCGGAGATACTTCTGGAGGTTAAAGACCTTTCCGCCGTCACCGTGATTTCTGGGACCGTGAAGCAGATACTCAAGGGCGTAAACCTCTCTATCTGTGAAGGAGAGGTCTCTAATTTAATACTACCTGCTTATTTAATTATTACAAGTCAATTTCATTTAGATACGTTATTCTGTGGATGTGTGTTATAATGAGAAAATCATAGACTGCAATACTCGTAGATTGTTAAGTAATTGGATATATTGGCTTGGTACTTGCTTCATTGAACTAACTTGATATTAGTGTTTTCCCCGCTAGTGGACGGCAATATTGGTCCAGGATTAGTTGAGGTGCACGTAGGCTGGCCCAGACACCTGAGATATTAAAAGAAAACCTCATATCCTGAATGAATTTTACTCGAAAAATTATCCAGGTGTCTGAATCGAAACCTTGCAGGTGCTATCTATCGACTCCTTTGGGTTAGTGGAGCTTTTTTCCTGCTTTAATTGGGGCCCTGCTGCTGGACGGTGGGACTGGTCCACAGGAGCGGTTGGGGGGCATATAGTTGGCCCAGACACCTAAGTTATCGGAGGAAAAAATAGATACTATTTTTTCTGACTTCATTACAGAGTGTTTAGGCTCCGTTTCAAATCTTTCGATAGATGTGGATCTCAAAATGAAGGGACTTTTATGTCCAGAAGAGGTTTAGTTAGAGGTGAGTTCCAAAAAAAGAATGGAAGATGTATCAGAAGTGTAACAGACGTCTTACAGTATTGAAGTTGTTGTATAGCTACACTCCTTGACATGAAGCATTTCAAATCACTCCGACTGAATAGTTATTTGAATCAGTCATGATAGAATTGTCAAACTCAATGTCAAAATCACTTTTTTTTGGGGTGAATATGTCAAAATCACTTTGTAGACTCTGAAATATAAACTTGAGCTATTCTTATTGAATGACAGTGTTAAATCCCTTCAATTGGAATCCAAAAATAGTCAATGTAGCGTTATTGTTGTTATGCTGGTGAGTTAAGTTCTGATATTGCTTACTTCAAGGAATGAGGCATTTTTCGATAAGCTGATGGTTCTTGATAAATGTTGTTTGGTGTTTAATATTTGTTTAAGTTCAATAGTGTAGCGCTGATACTGATTTTGCTACTTTTAGGTACATGTAGTGATGGGGAAGAATGGTTCTGGAAAGAGCACATTTGCAAAGGTTGGTGTGCTTAGATTTCTGCTCTATGGAAATACTGAAATATAGAACAAATAGATATTCTTAAGGCTGTTCAGAGTTTATTGGAACTCATTATCATTATGTTTTCCTTGCGTCTTTTAAACGTAATATATGACACTTCTCATATTTGCATCCTTGTTTACATCGCCATTTTGAAAAGTACGTAGGTTTGACCTATGTGATGTAGAATTTTTTTCATTATCGGTGCTCATTAAGAGGGTAATGGTTTCTCCGATGAGAGTGGTTTTACGTTGCAGTGAGAAGAGGAAACCATGTTTTATGCATAAATCTATTTGTTTTATTCCCCTCCAAATTCTTGACGATTGTCCATTTGATTGCTTGAATAAGTTATCTTTTGACCTTTTCTTGCTTTCTTTCTTAAAACTCTTAGTGAGGACTTGGTTACACTGTAGGTGCTTGTTGGCCATCCTGATTATCAAGTAACTGGAGGCAGTGTTCTTTTTAAAGGCGAGAATGTGCTCGACATGGATCCGGAGGAAAGGTCTCTAGCTGGGCTTTTTATGAGCTTCCAGTCTCCAATTGAAATCCCTGGTGTGAGCAATATTGACTTCCTACAGATGGCATATAATGCTCGAAGAAGAAAACTTGGTCAGCCTGAACTTTCACCAATTGAGGTATGTAACGATTGTCTGCAACTTTGAATTTACTCCACAATCTGCACTTGTATCTCTCTAATATTCGACAGGAGACCAGAAATAAACTCGAAAAAAAAAGGGTGAGAGAAGAAACTTGGAAAGAGATAATTGCGGAGAATTATTTTAGAGAAAACAAGCAAAGATAACACGAAAAAGATAAACTAAACTAATCGTAGGATACAAAACAATGAGTTATGACAGCACAAGGATTTAAATTGTAAGTCTCAAAATCCGAGAGAACAGGAAAAGGAAAAAGAACAAGAATTTTATATATGCTCATGGGGAAGAGGTGTGGCATGTTGAAGAGCTCAGGCTAGCTGCTTCTCATGACCAACAGAGTTTTACTTCAAAGTTAAAACCTTTTTGCAATACTATGATTGGGCCTGAAGCATGACATATCTTGGCCTTTTTGTTGTTCAGAGCAAGAACTTTCGTGGTGAAAAGCATGTGTAGCCCACTTATTGGCTCAGTCTCTGCTTAAACTTGAACTATTGAGCACCTTCTACAGTTGGTACCTCGTATAAAGGAAGGCAGTTTAGTTACATACTACTGGCATGTCACTTGTGGTCGGCACACACTCCGTGTGTGAAAGTGTAAGCGGAGATATGTGAGTAGTGGGTAGTTTTTTTGGGGGGTGGTGTGGGTGGTTGAGTTCAAGTGCTTTTATTATTTTGCCCTAACAGCTAATTCATATTATAGTAAAAGCAATTGTAAAATTTGGTTTTTTACGAGGACAATACTGAAATTCACTTTTGTGACACAGTGATGGAATGAAAATTGAAGACTATTTTTGGTGGGAGAAGTGGTCTAATCTATTTTTTGGTTTGAGAGGCAGTTTTTGCTACATTTATGGTTTAGTAGGATATTTTCCTGTTTTTTGCACTTGGGATCTCTTATTGGGTTTTTTTTGTTTGTTTGTTTCCTTAATAGTAAGGTAAGCCTTTGGTATGTGTGTCACTGTGTCCTTAGAAGTTGCTTATGGGGTGTTTCAGCAGCAACCAACAGCCTTTTTAAGATAAAAAATAACGGCTGGAACTGTTTTGTCTTTTGAGTCTAGGTACCTCACTGTGAAGTAACCACCCTAAGAGTTCTATATAATAGGGCTGTAATACATGTTTTAAGGGAGTTTTTTGATGAATGAAATTCCAGATTTTTAATGTTTTGTTGTAGCCTTAGAGTGCTGCCTTTTAGGGCTTGGTTTTGAGCCTCGTAGCTTGTGGATTTCGAGCCCTGGTTGCTGGATTCTGCAAGAATCAGTCCCAAAATCTGATTCCTGCATAGTTTCGGTCTTGATCCGTGTTAGTCGGGTCTTTCTATGATTAGGGATGGCAATGGATCAGTTTGGACTGGGTTTTACGATTACCAAACCCAAATCCAAAGTATTTATCTATACCCAAATCCGAACCTATGTCCAATGGATATGATTTTTAGTGCCCCATAACCAAACCATATGGATTTTATCCGAACCGCACCAAACCCGCATTAATATTCATTTCATTAATGAACATAAATAATGTCATGGTGGGTATAACAAAGTAGTAACAACCAATTAATGATTTCAAGTTCCTATAGAGAATCTTGAGATTTTGAAGGGATTTGAGAGGAATAAGGAGGGAGATGAAATGAAAAGTCACTAAAAGTTATGAATTGAAAAATTAGAATTACGTATGTATAAAAATATAATATAACATAATATATATCCTATAAGTATATGAATCGGTTTGGGTTTGGGTTTGGGTTTGGCTTTGGCCGAATACTTGCTAAGACCAAACCCAAATCCAAACCCGCCAGGTATCATGTTTTGAAAACCAAACCCGCCCCATGGGTAGGAAAAGATAAAAAAAAAACCGTCCCGATAGGGTCGGTTTGGTTTGGGTATCCATCGGTTTTGGGTGAAATTGCCATCCCTATCTATGATTGTACTTGTTGGAACCTCAAACAAGTTACATCACATAGCTTCACAAAATGGTCACACCAGAAATGGGTTCTCCCTTTATATACTAGAGTAGATTAGCTGGGGGAAAAATCATTTTTTCATTTTTGTTTACAAGTGCAGCAAATTATGTCACATACACGTGTCTTAGCAGGAGTGTTGAACTTAAAAGTTAAATCAAAGTATCAAACTAATGCTTTGATGTGAAATCATTTTTTAAGGTTTTTATGTGACAGCATAACTACCATAGAGATAATATAACATCATACGAGTTGACATTCCCTGCTCTGGCAAGTACTTGGGTGGGAGTGTGGAGTTGGATAGTATTGTTTCCTCACTTATCTGTATCAATCTGTTATTTTGGTAGATTTTGCTTTCTACAATAATGTGACGTATGTCTGATCATTCTGTCTTAATTGTGCGCGATACACTGTTGAATTCCTAATTTTATTTGACACCTACTTGTTAAAAGAAAAAAGAAATCTTGTCGCATGATGGTTTTTGCTCAAGGAAATAAAGCAGAAGTTTGGGCTTCATTTAGTTGTTTTAATTTGCTGATAAGGTTTATCATTGCAGTTTTATGGCTACATCTCTCCCAAGCTCGAGCTTGTGAATATGAAAGTAGACTTCTTAAATAGAAATGTGAATGAAGGGTTTAGTGGTGGAGAAAGGAAGCGCAATGAGATTTTCCAGCTTGCGGTAGGGATTATTTCACCTCTCTTTGTTTGTCTACTATACTGACTCAAAAAGTAATACTCTTTTCTCCTTTTTCTTGTTTTGGATATGTAATGTCTCCTTGTGTCTTTATGGATTGGAGTTCAGCTGCAGTGATGCACAATCAGTTTTACACGATTCTATAGTTTTGTTTCCAACTTATAAGTTGGCAAAGGTTCAACTGATTATTGGAAAGAAGTAGCAATTTTGGATTTCCCATTTTTTGGGGAAAGTTACTGATAATGGCTGAATCTAGATAAAATTGATAGAATTGGTGGTAATGTACTAATGGTAGTGGAAGCATGCTTGCAAGTCTAGTATTTACCGATTCCCAGCAATCTATTAGGATTAGGCATTTCAAACTGCTCATTTAAATCATAGTTTCTTGATTGCAGGTTGAAAAGGATTTCAAAGATGGACTCATGTATTTTACTGTAGGATGTATGTGGGAAACACGTACTTGTGTTTTTTAATTTCCCAACCTATTCCTTTTGTTGCAATAACATTATTCTCTTGCTCAATACTATTTGAACATGTGAGTAATTTTGGGCCAAGTACTCAACCATAAGGGCGTCCACTACATGATTTTAAATACAAGATCTCTTTATTGGAGTAGTTCTTTTCTTTTCTTTACTTGGTTCTTTTTTTTTTTTCCGTCCTTTTTTTTATTTTTAGTTTTTGTATTACATGCCAGGACTCGGGGCTTTGTGTCTATTTTGCAGGTTCTGGGTGCAGACTTGGCTATATTAGACGAAATTGATTCTGGATTAGATGTTGATGCACTTCGAGATGTAGCCAAAGCAGTGAATGCGATTCTGACCACCAAGAATTCCGTTTTGATGATCACTCATTATCATCGACTTTTGGAGTATATTAAACCCACTTATGTCCATATTATGGTGAGCAATTTGTTAATATCATATTTTCTGAACCGGGAGAGAAACGAATAGGATTAGGATTGAAATGTTACTATCCAATTCTTCATTGCTCATTGCATCTACAGTATACACAGGAATATACTGTTTTATCTGAATACCATTTCTCATACCCGGGCATGTTTGTGTTTTGTGCATTCTACCATCAATGATCTAGTGCCTCTGTTTTAGATGATGAATTTGTGCAATCACTTAGTAAACTTTGAAAGCAAAATAGAATTACTCTCGTCTGGTGAACCGGCCAAGCAAGCTTTACATAAATCTCAGATTCATGGTAGAATGTGCCTTTGCATTTTTCCTGACTTAAAGTATCTGTCGACGCAATTTAATCATTTGTTTATCCGTGTGATCCCCACTAGACTCAGGGTTTGAAGAAGCAATACTTGCATCCAAATTGCCCTGTACATAGCATCACATTTGCTGCATTTAATAAGACGAGAATGAAGAACTTTTAAGAATCCAAAGACATGCTTGAACAAAATATTGGTTTTGGTTTCTCCTTAACCTTAGTGACTAACTGCATTGTTCATATGTGAAAATCGCATACAGTATCAAATACTTCTAGATACTGCAACATTGAAGCCCTTATTTCTTATAATAGCCAGTTCCGGCATCTAGGATTTAAGACATTCTTGTAGCTAAGCATGTCAGACTTTATGCTAGATTTTATTGTCTTGTTCTTTTGATTTATACTTAATATGCTAATATGCAATTTTCTTCTAGGAGGATGGACGAATTGTGGAAACAGGAATGGAGTCATTAGCAAAACGTATTGAGAAAGAAGGATATAATGCAACATAAATTTTGGTCTTCGATTTCCCAGCTGATTCAGGTTAAACCTTGCTTTATCACCTTTCCATCTTGTGTAGCTCGAAAGCTGCCAATGATTCAATAAGCCATGGGGGAAAGACAAATAGAGCCCAGCCAACTCGCTCGCCACACAATTCTTTTATCAGGCAAATCTGATTTCAAGAAGAATTCTTTGGTTTTATTTGTGGAGATGTGGGAGGTGATCCCGTTCTGGCCGAATGGTGAAAGTACCCGCGATAACGAAGTTCTTTTTATTTTGTCCAAATACGTCTTTCGATTGTGGTTGTGTAAATTAGTTCCACTTCTCAGAAACGGGTGGGCTCTAGGAATAGTGCTTGGCATATATTTTTATGAGTTTGTGACAATGTTCAAGGAGCAGTTAATAATCTCTCACCACAATATCACCATTAGGGCAAAGGGGTATGTAAATTAGCTCTTGCTGCAGTAACTAGGTATTTCGACCTAGCCGCTGTTCGCCCAACCAACCAGTTTTTATTCATTTCTTTCCAAGGTGCGCGCGCTCTCTCTCTCTCTCCCCGGCCAAAACCCATTTGAAACTTGAAACTTGATTTTGGCAGCAAATACTCTTCGATTACCGATTAACCCATCAATGTGCACGTCCATGCATCTGCTAACCATCTTGATCTCATTTCTCTTCCACCATTTAGGCCTCGTTTGTTTGATCGGAGATAAATTGATGGGATATGAAATCCCTTGGGATATGAAATCCCTTGGGATATGAAATCCCTGGGATATTGCTCAGGATATCAATGGATGAAGAAAATCCATATCCGGTGTTTGTGTTCGACGGGATATAAGCAGTGGAAAGCATTTTTTTGCACTAAAATGGGGAAATCCCATCCAAATCCAACCCCCCCCCCC